>JADRCC010570533.1:0-14048 GCA_019843855.1 Hylomyscus alleni | reverse complement strand
ATACATTTAGGGCACCTCAGGTGCTCAAATAAATAAGTCCACAAATAGTTGCCTCTGTCAACATTGAGCCCAGGCTACTCAGGGTAACCTGATGACCAAACAAAAATCTGAAGTGGGTTAAATGTGCAGGATGAGTGCACCCTCTGTGCAGCTGGCTTCAACTTAAATGATATCCCTACGCAGGGGACGGGGAACAGGCGAGAAGAAAGCGTGGAGGAACAGCCTCAGCCCGGAAGACAAATTCTTCACGTCCCTCATAGCTCACTGACTGCAATGAGTGCAACCGCTTCAACGAACATTTTTTTAAAAGTTGGGAGCTGGCTGATGGTGGTGAACGCCTTTAATCCCTTCACTCAGGAGGCAGAGGCAGGGTAATCTCAGGGTTCAAGGGCCACCTCATCTACAGAGCATGGGCCAGGACAGCCAGGGCTACACAGGAAAAACCTGTTTCAAAAAGCAAACAGAACAAAAGGTTGGGGAATGCAGGAGAACCTGGAGAGGTTCGACCAATGGCAGCTCAGCATGTGACTGCTTAACGCTGAGCAAGTCACTCCAACTTCTCTGTGCCTCTAGGCATGAAAGGTTGGCCCACTCTTACATCCGAAATTAACACATTTAATATCTTGCAAAATTATATTGAATCCAAGCATTCAATATGCTGTATCCTATGTATTAAACTTAGTAAATATTTACTAAATGTATTAACATCTTGTCTGTGGCATATACACATGATCTCCACACAGCCGTGAATGAAATGAAAGAAACATGCCCGGGAAGTCCCGAGAACCTGCCACTCAAGAGTGTGTTCCTTTCAGAAGGGTGACAGCATCATCTGCTGTCTCACCTCCTGGTCACCTGAATTCCAGTCTGCAGCTCTCTGGGTGACGTTGCTTAGCTCCTTTAACCCTCTCACCCATGTGTCACCCCTGAGGATTTGGGTCCTTGAAGCTCCTAACAAGGTAATTTGAAACTTGGGTATTAAGGTGTTTGGAACAATAGTTTAACATCTGTCTTAGTTAGGGATTTACTTCAGTGAACAGAAACCATGACCAAGACAACTCTTATAAGAATAGCATTTAACTGGGGCTGGCTTACAGGTTCAGAGTTTCAGTCCATTATCATCAAGGCAGGAGCATGGCAGTATCCAGGCAGGCATGGTGTAGGAGCAGCTGAGAATTCTACATCTTTATCTGAAGGCTGATAGGAAGAAGACTCATTTCTAGGCAACTAGGAAGAGGGTATTAAAGCCCATACCCAACACCAACAAGGTCACACCTCCAAATAGTACCACTCCCTGGGCCAACCAGGACAACATCTCTGATCCCTTTTTTATTTTTACAAAAGCTTATGTGTGTGTGTGTGTGTATATATATATGTGTGTGTGTGTGTGTGTATGTATGATGTATATATGCATGTATATCACCTCTGTGTGTGTATGATGTATGTATGATGTATGTATGTAGGTAGGTATATTACCTCTGTGTGTATGATATATGTATGATGTATGTATGTATGTATGTATATTACCTCTGCCTTGTAAATAATTTTGTTTAAAAAGGACTAACTGCGCAGTTACAGCACTATAGTATAATAAATGTTCCAGGGAAACAAACTGTCTGTGTTGTTAACATTTGGAGATATGCTAATATCACTGATTGACATGAGATGTGACACACTACAACTGGAATTCATCACTTTAGGGTAGAGTTATGGTGACCAGAGAGTCTTCCAACATGTACTCTGGTCTGGCCATAGATTCTGAACAGTTTAATATTTCCATCTCTTTGGCAGTATGTGAAATAGATTGCAAATATATGCACAAAAAAATTAACATACTGTTCAGGTAATTAACTGTATATGTGATATACACATACACACAGAGAGAGGTTGCATTTTGTAGCAACTGTGGAAGCAAAGTTTTTGTTTCTTAAAGTGATATAAAATAACCTTATAGATTTGTTACCTTCAGACTTTAATGAACTTGGTTTGCATATACAAGAAGCTCCATTCTAGAGACTGGAGAGATGGCTCAGTGGTAAAGAGCCCTAGTTGGGAGGGCCCAGGTTCAATTCCCAGTACCCACATGGCACCTCACAACCGTCTATAACTCCAGTTCCAAGGGATCTAATACCCTCACACTAATGCACATAAAATTAAAATTAAATCAATTATATTTAAAAAGAAACTCCATTCTGGCCTCAACTCAATTGGTTTTGAGTAGTAATTTCTAACAAGCAGCTAGTAGGGATGGGTTCCTGGAGGTCTCTAAATTGGTCTGTGATTGACTTTAACACCCACCAGGGAGTCGGAGCAGACGTTTCTGTGTTCAACCAGTGGTACAAGGACCCCGCCCCTTCTCCATCCCAGCCCCAACAACCTGGCTCTGTTGTCTCTAAGAGACTTACTTTTTTTTTGTTTGTTTGTTTGTTTTGTTTTTGGTTTTTTTCGAGACAGGGTTTCTCCTTGTAGCCCTGGCTGTCCTGGAACTCACTCTGTAGACCAGGCTGGCCTCGAACTCAGAAATCCACCTGCCTCTGCCTCCCAAGTGCTGGGATTAAAGGCGTGCGCCACCACGTTGATCAGAGCAATTCGTGTCTTTGGAGAACTGTGACCTACCCCTCACTCGTTCTCTCAGGAATCATGGAATGATTCCAGCCTCAGTCCTACACAAACTCTGGTCTTGTAAAGGCCCCCGTGCCACACTCAGAAGGAAACGGCTCCTTCCTGGTCCTTGTTCACGTACTTGGATCTTAACTTCACTGAGGAACTCAGAAAGGAATTACCATTTAGAACTCGGAAATGTCTCCAGTAAATGAAAATTCACCACGGCCAATTGATGGTATTTCTTAGATACGACAGAAAATGAGATTTGTAAGAAAGCTAAGAATAATAAAACAGCTTAACATGATAAACAAGTTAGGGCTGGCAAAGTGACCGAGTGGGCTCAATCCCTGGAACACACACACGTGACTTACTTTCATGTGGCTGTGATAAAATATCACGACCAGAAATAACTTAGAGACGAGTTTAGCTTATGTTTCCAGAGGACTGGATACCCCTTCCCCTCCACACACACACACACACACACACACACACACACACACACACACACACACACACACACCCCGCACACAAAAAGACAGGGGAGGCATAACAGCATGAGGAGAAAGCTGAGAGATCAGATCGCAAGGCTCTCCCAGCGACTTGCTTCCTCCACCTCAGCCTCAAATCCTGGAAAGTTCCATAACCTCCCCAAAAAGCACCACCAACTGGGGACCAAGTGGTCAAATATATGAGCCAATAGAAGGCATTTCTCATTCAAACCATGTTGGGAACGAAGGTTTTTGGGGCTTTTTTTGTTTTTTATTTTTTTGTTTTTTGTTTTTTGTTTTGTTTTTTGTTTTTTGTTTGTTTTTTGTTTTTTGTTTTGTTTTTTGTTTTTTTGGTTTTTCAAGACAGGGTTTCTCTGTGTAGCCCGGGTTGTTCTGGAACACACAGCCTTCTGTAGCCGAGGCTGGTCTCAAACTCAGAAATCTGCCTGCCTCTGCCTCCTAAATGCTGGGATTAAAGGCGTGCACCACCACCGCCCAGCGGGAACGAAGGTTATTTAAGGTCACAGTCTACAGTGTCTGGATAGCTCCTCTGATCTAAGAGCAAAATGGAGGACTCTCTTTTTCCCGGAGGGCTTCTTCTCTGCCTGACCTTATCTGAGGAGCCTGATCCCTCCCCCCCCCCCCCCCCTCCCCCCCCCCCCCGCCAGCCCTCTACCTGAGGAAGGTCATGCAGTCCTTGGCGAACCTATTAGCTCAACTTCCTCTTTCCTAATTAGAACCCACCGGACAAGTACCTGGGATTCCAGGAATGCTTCTCCAAGCAAATGAGGCATTACAGTAGGTTGAAGTTCCAGCCAATGATTTGCATTCACCCTGAAAACTCCTTCCTACTCTCCAAGGTTCATTTGGAGTCTTTGGTCACCCCAAATAAAGTGTATGAGCACCAGCTGTTTTACTGGAGAGCGTCTAAGAGATCTGTTTCACTGAGTGCTGTAACACTGAAGTCCTCGGAGTAGGCCTTCTCCCCACCAACCCTGGAACAGCGAGACTGTGATCCGGCAGACCCCATTCACTCAAGGCTCTGCTTTGTCCTTCCAGTCCCGGGTACAGTGGCTCCTGGACACCCTGGGGGAGAATTCAGAACTCAAAACCACACCATGGGTCTGGAGAGATGGCTCAATGGCTAAGAGCACTGACTGCTCTTCCAGAGGTCCTGAGTTCAATTCCCAGCAACCACATGGTGGCTCACAACCATTTGTAATATAACCATTTGTATTGCCTTCTTCTGGTGTGTCTGAAGACAGTTACGGTGTACTCATATAAATAAAGTCTTTATTTTAATAAGGCTTACAAGATTAGGTTTTAGTTGTTGCACCCAGAGATTGAGTTACCATTGTTTCTGGAAAAAATAAAAAAACAAACAAAAAAAACCCATCATGGCATAAAGGTGGAGGGGAGAACTGACTCCACAAAGCTGTCCTCTGACCTCCCTATATACTTGCCGTGCCCTCACCCACTATTCGAAAAGTAAAATCTCAAAAAACTCTTTAAAAATACTTTAATGAGGCTATTTTTATTATTGTTTGTTTGTTTGTTTGTTTGTTTGTTTGTTTTTGAGACAGGGTTTCTCTGTGTGGCTATAGTTATCCTAGAACCAGCTCTGTAGACCAGGCTGGCTTCAAACTCACAGAGCTCTGCCTGCCTGCTGGTATTAAAGACATATTCTGCTCTTACCATCACCACCTAGCTATGAGGCAATTATCTTAAACACAAATTTAATGTGCAAGTGTAGGGATTAAGCTATATCATAATAATGGGATTTATTACAATCATTATCCCCCTCTCAAGTAGAATAGGAGTCTTATTTTAGTGTATCCACCTGTGTTAGTTACTGTTCCCATTCACCAGCACAGTCAGGTAACTGACTGTCAAAGCAGCAATGTGCTGTCAAAGCAGAGACACCACCCTCCACACAGGCTGGTTCCAGTGAAAGAGACCCAAAGGCCCCAGATCAATCCTTCTATGCTCAGCCCCTTCCCCTGTGCCTGCAAAATGTTCAACTGTATCCATTTCCAAGAAAAGAGTGAAGATAGAGCTTGTATGATTCTAGAAGAAAACTCACCATGACACGCCCACTGTGCTGGTTTCATCCCGTTGATCATTTTGCCACATTGCTTTGTGCCCAAAGGCCAACCCTCTATGGACGGACGCTTGGCTTTCATTTGGGCTTAGATATCAGAAGGTAGTATGAGGAAGGAAGTGGAGGCAAATATAGCCCTTCGGCTTCCTCCGTGCCACGCTCCATCTGCGTTCTCTTATATGTCTGGTTTAAAGGTTTATTACATTTACTATTGTGTACCCAAAGACAGGGGCACACATGGCATAGCCAGCAAGTGTATAGGTCAGAAGACTACTCTCAGGTGTCAGTCTCCTCCTTCTACCATGTGATGGGAATTGAACTCAGATTGTCAGGCTTGGAGGAAAACACCTTTACCTGCTGTGCTCTGGTGTCCAAGTGTCTAGTTTGTTGCTGTTGTTGTTGTTTTCACCTAACACTATGGTAGTTTTATGGAAACTACAGGGGTAGTTTTATAGAAAACTCCACATATACTTTGGACCCTTCTTTAAAACTATAATACAAATTTGCAAACATTAAATTAGGTTCAAAGATGAAAAAAAATCTAGTTAGAAGAGAAATTTTAACTTTCAAAAGGAGAAGCTGCTAAGTGGGGGGGTCAGCTACATAGGTCAGTCTGGAGAGCACTTGTTGTAGAAGCTTGAGGATCCGGGACCCCCAGTTCTCTATAAAAGCCCATCATGGAGGTACATAGACCTGGAATCCTAGTGCTGGGACGGGGAGCTAGGAGGCTCCCTAGGGCTTGTTGGCTGGCTAGTCCTGCCAAATTGGTGAGTCCCAGGGGCAGTAAGAGACCCTGACTCAACAAATTAAGGTGACGAGCAATTGAGGAAGACACCTGATATTAACCCCTGGCTCCAGCCTGTGCATGCATTCATGTGTACGCACACAGCTTACAGAAGCACGCACCTCACAAAATTCAAACGCACTTCCCCAGTAGTACCTTTTCTGTACATTTATCTTTTCCTCATAATTATAAGAAATTTTTTTTTTATGATCTTTGTCCTATTTTCAGTAGAGAAAACAGACAGGCAATTTGCAGATTCGAGCCACTTGCTCGCTGTAACCAGCGCATTAACTGATGTGTCAAAGTTCTACCGAAGAAGTGTGAAATTGGACACCTGATTGTTTCAGTTCTAACTGAAGTGTCGGGGACCGAGAATGACAGTAAGTGAACTGCTTACAAAGTTCCACGGGAAGTGAATTTTCAGACTAGTTTCTGGCTTTATACATTTCAAATTCTTTCTTTCTCCTGTATGGACATATGCCTGGTAGCTAGGCTCTGCCCGACTCATTTGCACAATAGTGTAGTTTATGGTTCTTCAGTGTCATATCACAGGCTTTATAAGTTACCTCAGAAGATAACAGGAGAGGCCCCAGAGACCATCTCTAAAATAACAATGTGGACAACAACTGTCCCTAGACACGGGTGAGATAGTCACATAGAATGTAGAGTAAAACACCTCCACACTCAACCTCTGCCTCACAAGACTCAGTGCTCCAGTTACCCACAGGACAGAGCTGGGGAAAGAACTCAAGAGGGAGAGGAAGAGATCTTACCTAATTGTTTGATAGTATCCCACTTCTGAGAACTTTATACAGGGATACAGCCACGTGGGCACAGTGCTCGAAGCCTTAAGGCCTGAGAAGGAGCCCTGTAGTATTTGTACCTATAGGGTCGGCAGTCTTCCCAAAACTGTCACATGTCTCTGTATTCTGGGAGTTACCTCCTCCACTGGCACTTTAACCCAAGCCTCCAAGGACACACTTCAGATGTGTCATTTGGTTTCTGCTAGGATCCACTTACTCCACACCCTGACCCGTGGTGGTGGTGATGAAAACATTTCCCAGTAACTCTGCTGGGCATCTGATTCATTTGACTCATACCAGTGCAAGATAACGCTATCTGTGGATGCTGTCAGGATTTGAACCAACCCGCCACTTCCGAGTTGTGTGACTTGGAGCCTTGACCAGTTTTCTTACATGTAAAAGAGATAATCTCATTCATAATCCTATGAAGTTGGTGCCTATATTCAAGCAAGAGTATATGAAGGACTTACCTCCGTGATAGAGCTTCACATCCGGAGCTAAGATAAGGACTATAGACCCATGAAAAGAGACTGAAGAACAAGCATCAAAGTATTATGGGGGAGGGCTAGGATTAGTGGAGAACAGCATCAATGACAAGTTGCAAGGATAGTGGAATGGGGACATAGGGCAGGGAAAACACAGTACACTGTTGATTCAAATTTCAATTCAACCATTGGACTTCACCTGCCTTCTAGTGAAGCTGAGGTTGTATCTCGCTGATACTTGCCTAGCATGTATAAGGACCTAGGTTCAACCCCCTGTACTAAAATGAAAACTAAAACCACTTACAGAATGCCTACTATGATAGTTTGGATGAAGATGGTCCCCCTAGGCTCATATATTTGAATGCTTGATCCCACACTGACGTAAATGATTGGGAAGGATTAGGAGGTGTGGCCTTGTTTCAAGAGGTGTGTCACTAGGGCTGGGTTTTGAGATTTCTAATGCTCCCTGTCCCTCCCTCCCTTTCTTCCCCTGCCTCTCTCTCTTCCCTTCTCCCCCTCATCTCATCCCCACCCCATCTCTCTCTGCCTCTTACCTGTGGATAAGTTGTAAGCTCTCAGCTTCTGCCCCAGTTCCATGTTTACCTGCCTGCTGCCATGCTCCCCGACAAGATGGTCCTGGACTCACCCTCTGGATCCATGAGCCTCCAGCTGAATGCTTTGTTTTACAAGTTGTCTTAGCACGGTGTCTTTTCACAATAGAATTATGGCAAACGCTCTTACCATAGGTGAAGCACAGATACACATAAAAATACCCACTCCATTATGGAGCTTTTACTATAGTTAAGCTGGGCTATAAGGCATTTATTTGCCTTTTTTTCTTCATAGCAGATCTCTGTAAAGGAAAGAATTGAATTGTTTACAGAGTGACCAAGAAAGGAATGCCAAGCCGGGCTGTACTGGTGCATGCTTTTAATCCTAGCACTTGGGAGGCAGTGGCAGGTGGATTTCTGAATTCGAGGCCAGCCTGGTCTACAGAGTGAGTTCCAGGACAGCCAGGGCTACACAGAGAAACCCTGTCTCAAAAAAAAAAAAAAAAAAAAGCCAAACTTCTTTATATGTGATGTTCAGAGCCTCTTTACAAACAGTGACATTTAAGAAAAGATTTGAGAAAGTAAGTCCCAACTGAGGAACACTAAGGTAAGACTCTTAAGAATATTTGTTTGTATCATGTTGATTCTTCATACATACAGGAAAATCTTATACAGAAATATTCCCTTATTTCTTCATTCCAGTATCCCTCCAGTGTCCTGTCTATATGTTACATATTCTCTCACAAGGAACTACCTTTCAGCACAATGACAACTGAGCCAGGAACCAGGAACCCAAGCTGGGATTAACAAGGTAGATAAAATAGAGCTGCCTTTCCACACTACTCCCTGAGCACATGAAAGCTGGTGACACACTTTTTCTGTCTTCAGTGGCAGATAATCAAAGTTTCAAAGCCATTGGTGGAGGATGTTCAGTGCAAGGCTTAGCCAAGTTGCAGAGGATGGTCTCCTCTCCTCTTGGGCATACTCTCTTATCTTGCCAAGAGTCCCTACTTAGTGTTCCTCTTCCTCCACACTATTCCAGTAAGAGGTTCCCAGAACTTGCTGCTGGCTTTCCTCTTTGGACAGGAAAATCTTTCACCACATGGGCTAGCCTTGATTCAGACACTAGCTCTGCTACAACCTGCTCCTCTAAGTTTGCTGTAATGAATGTATTATTTATAAAGACCACTGGGCCAGCCAGCTAAGAGATCTCCTAAAGGGTTTTCCTTCCAAAACTGTGCTATGTTGATTGCATGAGTTTCATCCTTACTCAGGCTTGTTATTGAGTCTGCTTTTGTGCCCACAGGGAACCCTTTGAAGCAATTATGACTTCCTTTTGGTTTACCAATCATGTTGAGGTTCCTTCTAGACCTCACGAAAATAGTGTATGACTTCTTCCAATACTACTTCCCATCCCTGCTCTCTGATATCCTTGGCCATATTGGGTCAAGACAAGGCAGCTTGTCCCAGTGTCTGTGACACAACCTAATTCCTCTTTTAGTCTATATTTACATTTCATAATTTCTTGAGCTTGTACTTTTCAGTTGTGTCACCCATTGTTAGATTTGAGTCCCACCTGTCAATTCTCTTAGTCAGTTTTCATTCTTGTGTGTGTTTAAATTGGCAACAATGAATGAATTCAGAAGTGCTCAGGTAGTCTGTAAATATTATTCTCAGAGCATTGAGAATAAGTACTGACTAGAGCCATTCTTTGTGTTAATCCCTCTGACACCTCATTAGGCATTTCCAACTCATTAAACCAAAACCATATTGTTTCTCTTTCCCTTTTTTTCTATTATCCAGACCTAGATTTATGTTGCAACTCTGTGCCCACACAAGGAGTCATGACTTAGTCATTGAACCATTTGATGACTCCAAATTGATTAGTTGGCAGAAGGCCAAATAGAGCTGTCCTCTACAAGGGGGACAATGACCACTACAAAGTTGTGATGTCTAAGTGTGGAGACGGGCTCATCCACTTAAGTAGTATTTATGAACTGTTTCTTCTTTGGGAACTGACAGAGTAAAAAACAACTCTCATCTCAAAGGTGATAAAGATAGTTTATTCTGAAGCTGAATATGAGTGACCATGACCCAGGGACCCCACAGGCTAGACTGTCTCCCAGTTCTGTGTTCCAGTATGGTAACAGCTTGAAGTCTTTATAGTGGCAGAACAAGGAACATCATAAATCAAGGTCATTTTCATATATATTAGTGGAAAGATTCAGTAGGCAGCTGAAGCAAAGAAGGGGAGACCTTAGCTTTAGGCCTTAGAGCTATCTAAAGACACTCTTAAAGACTTTTGGTTCGTAGGAACTAGGGTTTTTGTTCAGTTAATCCAATCCAAAAGACTTTTATCCATTATTCATGGATTAGGCAAGGGATAGCTATTAGGGAGCTAGAAGTAGCACAAACTAAATTGTAATTGGAGTATGGACTTGCAACTTTCCAACCTCTCTGCCATCATTAAAGTTCTTGTCAGTTAATCGGCCTTGCTGAAAGGTTCAGTGGAACATGTGGTTTCTTCCCAGGGTCGCCTTGTTATCATTTGTGATGGTTACGGAGAGCTCTTAGGGGCAGATATTGATTATGAATCTATGTAAGACCACATAGAAAGAATTGGAAAGGGGGCTGACATCATTGAGGTGCAGGGAAGGTGCTCACTATAGGACTCCAGGGAAGAGAACCCTCCCTCTGCTAGTTACCCAAGCTTGAGTGGATGAACACAGCGACAGTTTTCATCAGGAATGAAATGCTGGGCATCTAGCCATTGGATCATTCCCTGCCTCCTACTGGGAACTGTTAACAGAGTTATTATCACAACAGAATTAGCCATCGTTGCACTGTCTTATTTATTTGGTTTCTGTGACTATCCGGCCAAAGTTATCTATACTCCCAAAAGGGAGATGAGACGACCAGGCTGTACCTAGAGGAAAATCTCTGCAACACCGATTCCATTCCTCTGGCTCTTTCTGTTTTTCTTCCGTGTCCTCTGTGCTGTTCCCTGAGCCTTGGAAGGAGCAATACACGTATGATCCTTCTCTAAGCACTGGACTGCCAAGTTATCATAATACTCACTTACAAACTGGCTAAACTACTTGAAAATAAGTCTCCACAAGGAACTACTGCCCACAGTAAGAAGCTTCTCTCCATAAGCAAGGAAAATAGTATTAAAGGGAAACCACCAGAGATAACTCAAACCCAGCCAATCAATAGAATTTATTCCAGCCAGTCGGGACTACACTCAGGTATTTAGACCCAAGTGTAGTGCCAAGTGTTTAGGGTAAGGGGTTTTTAAAAGGCAAAAACTACAGCTCCACTGGCAGCTACAGGAGGAGGTTTTTTTTTTAACATGCTGTTTAACAGAAACTAAAATAAATGGATAGCTAGAGGGGAAAGTTTGCACAATTAGGCAGTTAAACAGAAGTTAAGGTAAGTCAGCTGAGATCTAGAATAGAGTTGAGTAAATTTCCATGGGATTTTCCATCGAGGAGATCAAATTCTATTTAAACCTGAAATGGTCTCAGTAAGAATACAAGAATGACTGTCTTACCTCGTCATGATAGCAGCAGCAATCCATGGTTATGCATACAAATTTTTAGAAAGCATGTCACATCTACTCAACAAAAATAAAGTAAGTATGTTTTTTTAAAAGCAGTTGCTTCCTTCACTGGGCCTCATGAGCTCCCCAGCAACAGGTTTTTATTCTGGCTTACGGACATGAATTTCCTCCTGTAAAGCTGGTCTTAACTTGCAGTGATGCTAGTTTTACCCACAACAGCCATGTCACTATTGTGTCAGCAGACACATCTAACCTAGCAAGTCAGTAATGTAGTATGCTGGATATACAGCCAAGGAGGACTTATATTGGTCACTTTCTCATTGCTATGACAAAATACTGGCAAAGGCAATTTAAATGAAGGAAAGATTTATCTTGGCTCATACCCTGAGGGTTCAGTCTACCATGATGGGGAAGTTATAATGTAGGTTCATGAGATAGCTAGTCATATTTTATCTAATCAAAAATCAAACAAGAAAGTTAGTGATCAGCTCACTTTTTGTTTAGTCTGGAACTCTAGCCTATTTAGTAGAGAGCCATCTAGATTCAGGGTTAGTCTTCACTCCCTCATAAACACCTTCATCGATACACCAAGAAAGATTTTAAATCCAGTCACGTCGACCAGGAAGAGTAACAATCCCAGGACTCTTGGGAATAATTATCCTGTAGCAGCTCACACAACACCTTTTGGTACAATGAAAGCCAGGTAGAGAGCTTCCAGATCTCTTAGTGATTTCTCTGTGTCCTATAAGAAGGGCACATGGTATCTTCAGCAATAAGGTCTTACACCGAGCTTTAGAATTCAACCAACAGCAGTGGCAACAACCTTCATGATGTGTGCAATCTCGGGGGCCTCCCTTGCAACATGTCAAAGTGATAGTAGCCTACATGATGATTTTATTTTATAACCTATAGTTTGGGATGTGTTCTTCCTAACCAATACCATTCTTGTTTGTTATTGATAATGCTCAGGAACAAGAATTAGCATTATTCACTTCTTGCTTGAACATCCTTCCCTCTTTGCCAGTCTTCACTGTTTATCCATAATGACATAATCTCAGCATTGGTATTATGACTTCTGCTAGGTCTATTCCTGACAATTGACAAAATCTTATTTTACCTTTTATGATTAAATAGCAAACTTTTTCTCTGTAAGTCTGCAATTTTTTACTTTGTTTGTGTGCTAAGAAAATCTATTGCATAATACTATCCTCCTTTTGCATAATGAGCCCAGTAGGAAAATGAGTTGAAGGCAAAATAATCAACATGTAATCAAGTTTGGGATCTATGCCACCCCCACATAATACATCTTGAAGTCTCTGTTCTACCAGAGTTAACTTTCTCTCTGCTTCAGCTGTTAACTATCTTGGACTGTTTAAATCCAAATCTCCTTGTAAGGTTTAAAATAAATTACTTAACTTTTGAGTAGTTAATCCAATGGTAGGCCATAGCCAATCAATATCTTTCATTAATTTCTGAAAATCATTGAGTTTGCAACTGATCTTTTCTGATCTATACCTTGTATGATTGATTTTTTTGTTGTTGTTGACTTATTTTATAAGCAAAATAGTTAATAGGATCTCCTCTGTGTAGTTTTTCAGGAGCAATCTTTAACCCTAACATGGCAAAATTCTTTGTCTTTCCTTAAACATTTTCTCTGATCTACATCAGAATCAGCCAACAAAATACAATCCATAATAATGGTTTAAGGAAATTTCGTAAGAGTTATTTCTAGCAGTTGCTGCATAAAATACTAACATATTGTTGGACTGTTTTACATTCCCTGTGGAAGAACTTTCAACTGATATCTTCTTACAGGTTGACCATTATTATATTCTGAGTAGGTACTATGAAAACAAACCTTCTACTGTGAGATTCCCGGAGGGACCCCCACACTCAAATCCCAGGAGCGACGACCCCACGCACCACCAAGACACGGACTTGATGCAATTTGCAAGAGGCTTTTTATTCCAGCTAGCTGGGGCGAGACTCATATCCCTCGCAGGGATAGAGGAGTCTGGCGTCAAGCAAAAATCAAAACAGGTTTTTATACCTACTCAGTTGCTGGGGAAAAGGGGGAAACTAAGGCAGGGGAAAGTACGAGGTAGTTTCTGATTGATGCTGGCTTATGCTAGGGTTTAGAAGCAGGTTAACCACCTGGCGATTGTTTGCTACCTCATTTTTCTTTTCTCCTGCCAGGTCGCTCTGATCTCCAAGTTCTGGGAGTTGGTCTCTCACTCTTCTAAGTCCTGGGAACCAGTCTCTCATTTTTTTTTTCTAAGTTCTGGGGGCTGGCCTCCCATTCTTCTAAGTCCTGGGAGCTAGCCTCCCATTAAGTTCAACTAACAGCCTAGTTTCCACAGTATAGTTTGAAAATTTTAACCTCTCACTACTATCCTGCCCATGCACCAGAGAAAGATAAAAAGCAATCTTAAATCAATTACTATCATAGGCCATGCCTTAGGTAATAAAGAAGGTAAAGGAATACTACATTACAATAAACTCATTGACTGAATTACTCTATTCACTGCTCTTAAGTCTGTTTTCTCCATTTTCCTGATTTCTTCTTTTTAACAAATACAGAGGAACTCCGTGTGTTGTTAGATTCTTCTATATGTTGAGCCCCCAGTACTCATGTACCAGCTGTTCATGTGCCTGTAATTTCTTTCCTTA
>JADRCC010570531.1:0-11975 GCA_019843855.1 Hylomyscus alleni | reverse complement strand
AGAAAGAAAGAAAGAAAGAAAGAAAGAAAGAAAGAAAGAAAGAAAGAAAGAAAGAAAGAAAGAAAGAAAGAAAGAAAGAAAGAAAGAAAGCCTGAAGGCAGACTGAGGGCCAACCCCTGTGAGCAGCATGGTAGGTAGGTTTGAGGCTGTGGAGTCTCTCAAGGCATATGATGTCCCTTCCTACATCTAGATCTCTTTTCTTTTTTCCACTTTCTATTTAAAACAAAGAATCTTGTCCATTTCTTTAATTTTTAAAATTTTCACAAATATTTGTCATGTATTTGAGCCACCCTTTTCTTCTCCTTTTCAACTCCTCCCAAGAATCTCAAGCATGCCCTTCTTTCTTTCCTTTCCTTCCTTCCTTCCTTCCTTCTTTCTTTCCTTCCTTCCTTCCTTCCTTCCTTCTCACACAAGGTATCTCTATATAGCCTTAGCTATCCTAGAACTTGCTCTATAGACCAGGCTAGCCTCAAACGCAGAGATATACCTACCTCTACCCCCGAGAACTATGTGTCATGTGCCACCATGACTAGCTATATTCTCTTTTTTCTATTTATTTTTAGTTAACTGAATCCCATTAGTGCTGTTTACACATGCTGCATACGTGGTCATCTACTGGGGAAGTTTCTAGTGACCATACCTCCAAAGAAAAGTGAGTCTCACTTACCCAGAAGCTATCAACCGCAATGTTCAGCGATGTATTAGTCTTCAGGATCTCCTCAAACTGGAAATGTTTATCCTATTGTCTACCATGTTCTCTGAGCATTTGAGGAAAAAATGGTTGATATTGACATCTCATCTATAGCTGAGCACAATTATCCTCAGTACTTTAGATATATCATGTTTCTGCATTTAACAATGTCTACTACAATAAGCCTCTCTGACCAAGGTTGGGAGGTGCAGAAATCTGTGGAAATAAACATAGATATTTATAAGGTAGTTTGCAACATGATCATCTGGAAAAACAGTTTCAACAGGTTCTTCACTAGGGCCTATGACTTCACTAAACATGAGTTTGACAATGTTCATAGTACAAAGCATGAATCTCATCTTCTGTAGAGCGGGCCTTTAATCTAATCAAGAGATCAGTTGCTTACTCCATGACCAGTCTATGACTATTGCACCCATGGACACATCTTGACTGGTGGTTTGGTAATGCAGTATGCTGGGTCCAGTCTATATAAGGACTACTGAAGTCTTTCTCCTCCAGCACCCGGCATAGCACCTTCCAGCATTACAAAAGCTTGCCAACAGGGAGTTTAATGGTTGGTTGAAGATTGATTTCTCTAAGTTCTGCAACAAGTATGTGTGGTATCTTCAGTAACAGGATCCTATCATCTACTTATGGTGGGCGAATGAGAGCAAAGGCAGCAGCTGGTTTTGTTTAGGGCACATCTGGGTAGGGAATATAACTGGTAGGGAAATAACCTATACCTTGCACAGAGATTTTCACTTAATAACCAATGTCTTCTGAGAAAAGTATCATTCATTAAATATAGGACACCAGTGCTTAAACTTTTTTAAAAAAATATTTTTAACTAGTTTAAAAACTAGCCTGGAGGTTTAGTCCTTGGGAGCTCAGAGGGTACTAGTTAGTTCAAATTGTTGTTCATCCTAAGGGGCTGCAAACCCTTCAGCTCCTTGGGTCCTTTCTCTAGCTCCTTCATTGGGGACCCTGTACTCAATCCAATGGATGGCTATGAACCTCTACTTCTGTATTAGTCAGGTACTGTCAGAGCCTCTCAGGAGACAGCTATATCAGGCTCCTGTCATCCAGCACTTGCTGGTATCCACAATAGTGTCTGGGTTTGATGATTGAATATGGGAAGGATTCCCATGTGTGGCAGTTTCTGGATTATCCTTCCTTCAGTCTCTGCTCCATAGTTTGTCTCTACAACTCCGTCCCTGGGTATTTTGTTCCCCCTTCTAAGAAGGATCAAAGTAACCACACTTCCAGAGTGGTTGTACCAGCTTGCAATCCCACCAGCAATGAAGGAGTGTTTCTCTTTCTCCACAACCTTGCCAGCATCTGCTGTCACCTGAATATTTGATCTTAGTCATTCTGACTGGTGTGAGGTAGAATCTCAGGGTTGTTTTGATTTGCATTTTTCTGATGACTAAAGGATGTTGAACATTTCTTTAGGTGCTTCTCAGGCATTCGGTATTCATCAGTTGAGAATTCTTTGTTTAGCTCTGTTAAAAATAGGGTTATTTGGTTCTCTGGGGTCTAACTTCTTGAGTTCTTTGGATATTAGCCCTCTATAGGATTGGTAAAGATCTATTCCCAATCTGTTGGTTGTTGTTTAGTCTTATTGACAGTGTCTTTTGCCTTACAGAAGCTTTGTAATTTTATGAGGTCCCATTTGTCAATTCTAAACCACCAACCAAGGAGTACACATGGTGGGACTCATGGCTCCAGCTGCATATGTAGCAGAGGATGGCCTAGTCAGTCATCAATGAGAGGAGAGGCCCTTGGTCCTGTGAAGGTTCTATGCCCCAGTGTAGGAGAATGCTGGGGACAGGAAGCAGGAGAGGGTGGGTTAGTGAGCAAGGCAGGAGGGTACAGGTTTTTTTTTTTTTTCTGAAGGGGAAACAGGGAAAGAAGATATCATTTGAAATGTAAATAAAGAAAATATCTAATTAAAAAAACTAGCCTGGAGCGTGGTTCCCACATACAGATCTCTAAAATCAAAACAGCTCTTTTCTATATACATATGTAAAATGTCACTCCCCAGATAGTAAAGTACTGTGCTGGCAGATAGAAGAATTTATAAACTTAAAGAGACAAGTTCTAAGGTTATACAGTTTTATTGGTTTGCATCTGCCAGCCACACCACACAGGCCATATTCTTTTTCTATAAAGTCATCATCTATGGAAAGCTGGTATTTGGTTTCTTTTCCTTCATGCGCACAGGAAGAATAAATGTAGAGTTGATGGCTAATCTTTCAGCTGTCTGACTGAACAGATGTGGCACGGTCCGTAATCCTCTATTGGCCATTGCATTGGTGAGGAATCTTCTTGGGAACCAGAGGAGCTGGAAGATGTTCCATGATGCCTGTGCACTGAACTAAGTAAGCCTCCTCACAGTCAGTGACAGGGTTTTCCAAAGGCCTCATAGCCAAGACTGAGTTGTATGAGTCCAGGAGTGCTGGTCACTTTGTCAGTGACATCCAGCAGTCCAGATGGAGGGGATCTGGTCAGCTAACGCTGACTGGCAGATTCACATTCTCCTTGCAATAGGAAGATTTTGTGCTGAGCTGAAGGCATAGTCCAGTTTCACCAAAATCTTGGCATGAGTGGCAAGAAAACTAGAAGTAAGCTTTTTCAAGGAATGATTTTCAGGTGGCACCAAAGAAACTTTCCTAAAGATGTCCCTGGTGAAAGGATATATGTCATACATTCAATCAAGCCCCTGTCATCAAACTTGACCACTCGTATCTCCTTTCAATGAGTGAGATGGGTACATTTTTGGAGATGTACCACAAAGATCCCCAACGAGATTTTTCTGAGTCCTCTGTTCACTCCTACAATAAGCAATGGGGCATCAAACAGAAATTCCCCAGCCTGGAGTCCCTGTCTCTCCTGGTATCTTAAAGGTATTGTTTATCTGTTCCTCTGGTGAACCCTCGCTCTGTATCAAATCTTGAAATAACTTCAGAAGAACTTCTAGGCTAGGGGAATTTCCATGAATATCCAACCAAATTGAGATACATCATCGGAATGGTAAGCACTTAGATTTATGGATGAAGTTCACTTGTGCAAACAAGAAGCTGCCAAAGAATACTTGATTATGACATTTCAGCCTAGAAAGGCCAGTGGAAGACAACTACAATATGGCCTTTCATGCACAGAAGCTTATTGTGAGCTTATTCCAAATGACCTAGGCCTTGTCTTCCAAATGCAGGAGTTCTGGGTTTTCCAACTCTTCAGTCTTCGCCATTTTCCTGGCCATGATAGAAGGAGGATGATAGCGCAGCAGCTAACATGCAGACAAACCACCAACTATGAAGAGGAGACTTTCGGCTGTCAGCTCCTAGGAATAACAGCTCCACTATGACTAATGAATGTGATGACCTTTTATCGAGCACTGTTCCCTGCTTGAATTCACTCCCAACATGACAGCAACACTACCACTGTGACTGTACAGCTCCCTGATTCCTGCAGTTGGATAATGGGCTTATGTCTCCCAAAACCTCTTGTACTGAAGACTTGGGTCTTGGTGCAGCAACATTCAAGGTAAGTATTTAGCATTAGTGATGTGGTGGATCATGGGGCCTCGAGCCTCATCCTAGATGAATCCATTGGTGGTTTTATAATGGATGAGGATGAAAACATATCAGATGGGGTCAATCTGAAGAGAAAAGGTCCTTGGGGATATGTCTTGGTGATATATCTTCCCTCTGCCTCCCCTCCTTTCTGGCTGTTGTGGGGTAACTCTCTAACATGGTATTCTACCTCACCAAAGACCCAAAGCAAGTAACCTAAGAGAAAATGGACTAAAGTAGATGAAACCAGGAGCCAAAATAAACTTCATTCTTTTAGTAGACATTCATGTCACTGTGCTTGGAACTAAACTAGCATAGCATCCAGTACTGTCAGCATACAATCTAGAGTGAGCAATAGGACCTTGAGATGTGTAGCCATCCAGGGGCCATGGACAAACTGGGTCTACCTGAAAAGGGGGCAGGGGGCTGGAAATGAAAAGGGACAGGGTGCAAGAGAAGGATGAAAGCAAGACACAAGTTTCTAATCAAGACTCAAAGCTTAATATTCAGCACTGTGTTTATATAGGGAAAGCCCACAGACCATCCTTTATTTCAGTTGGATTATGTTGCAAAGCTAGCTCAGCAGGCAGTCTACCTCTGTAGGAAATGGCAAATGCTGCAAGGCCAGACGACTCCAGCTAGGTCATAAAACTATTGTGGAGCAATTTAACCTGCTCAAGGCTGGGAAAGGGCGCGGAGATTGGATGGGTCTGACCTGACCTCTAATACCACTCTCTATCATTTACATGCCAGGGCAGGATCCCAGTGTAGGCTCAAGCTTCAACAGGGAAATCTGGAGTGGGCTAGTGTTTGTCATAATAACTCACCTAGTAAAAATATAAATACACATATATTTATTATACTGGCTGAATTTGTGTGTCAACTTGACACAAGTTATCATAGACAAAGGAGCTTCAGTTGAGGAAATGCCTCCATGAGATCCAGCTGTAAGGCATTTTCTCAATTAGTGATCAAGGGGGAGGAGCTTTATTGGTGATGCCATCCCTGGGCTGGTAGTCTTGGGTTCTATAAGAGTGTAAACTGAGCAAGTCAGGACAAACAAGCCAGTAAGTGACATCTCTTAATGGCCTCTGCATCAGCTCCTACTTCCTGCCCTGTGTGAGTTCCAGTCCTGACTTTCTTTGGTGATGAACAGCAATGTAAATGTGTAAACTGAATAAACCCTTTCCTCCCCAGCTTTGCTTCTTGGTCATGATGTCTGTGCAGGAATAGGAACCCTGACTAAGACATTTATATATCATATTTATGAACCTATAAAATAGATATATAAATTTTTGAGAAACTTCCAACTTGATGAAACAGGAAAAAATGATTGTGTTAAAATGCAGTTGAGTATACAAGATTACACCAGTTAACACACCAACACGAATGAAAGAGAGGATCCCAAAGCTTCTCCCCTAGTTGAAGAGCTATAGTTGCCCATGGGCTACTGAGAGGAGAACTGGATTTTCTTCAGGGACAAATATCTGATAGATTGCCCAGTCTTAAGCAACCAACCCTACTCCCACACACTAACTACAACTTCTGTAGGCTGTGGATAATTGTTAAAAAATAATAATTATAAAATAGAATGTGAATTTAAGAGGGAGATGTTATGGGGAAGGGAAAAAGAAGGGGTGGAAATAGTGTAAATTCAGTGTATTCACATATGAATTTTTCAAAAAGTTCATAATAAAAAATAATAAACAAAACAAGAAAAAAGTTTATGTGTTAGTCCATTTTGCATTATTATAATACCTGATGTGTTAGATTGGCGAGAAGTGTCAGAACATACCACACTATAGGGCCAAACAGTTCCACATGTAAGAGGTTTAATTGAGAGGGAGAGAGGGGGGCAGAAGCACGGAAAGAGAAGAGGGGGAGAGAGAGAGAGATGGAGGAATGTTCCCCATATATATATATATATATATATATATATATATATATATATATATATGGGTTATGACGTAGCAGCCACAGGTAAAGGTGGGAGGTGAGCCCAATGGATTCTGGGAATATGGTGGCTGTTGCCCTGGCAACAGGTCTGTGGACCCGCCCATGCATTGCCACAGGCTTTGGATGTCCTGATGCTAACATACCTCCCTTTTTGATATTATAAAGAGAAGGAAAGAAAAATGGAAGGGGAAGCTGATGGTGAAAAGGGAACGAGGGCATCATGTCTCTTAAGCTACTTCCTGCTGTCTAGGGGTGTTGTCAATGGGGGTAGCTGGTTTTCACCATCGGGATCCACTTGGTAAACATTTGCATCAGGTTCCTCTGTGGACAGTGGCTTATCTGTGGGCAGCGACTGATAATCCTGTAACAGGAACTGATTGATAGTTTGGTTAGAAATTTTTTGTATTTGTCATTGAAGAAATGTAGAAACAGATTAATGAGGCAGGGAGCAAATAATAACACCAGGAAGATGACTAGGAGAGGAGTTACAAATGGGAGTATCCACTTCCATATGGGGTTTTCGAAAATCTCAGAACTGGAAGTCTCACGGTCCCTGAAATGTCTTATGCCTGACTGTAGCTCCTGGATTTTATTTCTTACTATCCTGGATTGGTTGACATAGAAGCAGCATTCTTCTTGGAGGAACAGGCAAAGATCACCTTCTTTAGCTGTCAGGAGATCTAGTCCCCATCTGTTCTGAAGCACCATGACTGCCAAAGAATCGATCTATTTTTGGATAGTAAGCACAGTTTCAGACATCTTTTGAAAATCACTTTGAAATTGAGAAATGAATGTATTATATTGGATCATGGAAGTTGTTATCCCTGCAACTCCAGTACCAACACCTATGGCAATTCCTGTAGCAACCAAGAGTGGCACAACTTAGACTGCCCTCTTATGCTGGGCAGCTATCATATCTACAACTGGGATTGGCAGGGGCTTGTTTCCCTGGATTACTCCCAGTTCAGGGAAAAGAAGTACTAATGTGCAAACTCCTGACCAGCTAGCAGGTAAGCAATGATATGCCTGAGTGCCACAAAGAATTGACGTGTTTTGGATTGTAGGGCATTGTGGCAGAGATGATACATCAAGGATTATGGTTCTATTGCAATCTAGGGAGCTCAGCATTCCCACTGAATGAGTCCCAGAGGCCTTAAAACAGGTTGCCACACCAAAGAGAGGGACAGAGGTAAGGTATGGAGTAGTGGTGGCACTGGAGCCAGGGCAGCTGACAAAGGGTGAGGTAACATTACTTGTCAGTATCACCGGAGACTCTGTAAGTGACAATTGTGAATTAGTTCCAGGGAGTACACATAACCAACACTCCTTAAAGCAAGCGTCCAGGTCTGGTGGCATTAAGGAGTTGGTATGCCGAGGTCAAGGTCTGAAGTAAAAGGCAAAATGACAAGTTAGTGCCATTTATGAGGGGTTATGTAAAAGAGGTAAGGACCTCAAAGGAGTGTTTGATTATCTCCCCTACTTTTTTGATATCCAGGGGTTGAGCAATTGAGACATATTTTCTCTGAATATGGATGGTACTTACTGGGGCCCAGGGCTGATTTCTACAGTAGAGCTTACCAACAACTCCTGTCTCCTACCTGGAATCCGGCAGGTCTTATATGTAGAAAAAGAGTGTCTTATGATGTTGATAGAAGAAATGATTGATCCGTGACCCTAGCATATGTATTTGACAAGACCAATATGGGCAGCCCCCATATTCATCTGGCCATTTTCTACAATAATCTTTTGTCTGGTCAAAGAGAAAGCAAGTGTAGAGATCATAATATTTAAATGGGATTACAGATACAGAGATGATAGCATTTTGGATTGGTTCCTGGCATCCGGCTATGGAGCAGTTTCCTGACCCTATTTGGAAAGACTGTTTGTTATCTGTGAGGGTTTCTTAAACCTCGAATCTCCAGATATAAAGGCTATCTTGGAGAGAAAGGAACAGTAGGGGGAGGATGAGAAACCAATGTCTAATCCAGTGAGGTCAAGCTCGACTGTCGGAGTGGAGTCTCACTTTTCTGGGATTGGAGACAAGGTAGGTGGTCTCGTTGTCCTCTGGAGCATAAGAGAGCACAGTCTTGTTAAGATTGATGTGTATGAAGAAGAGTGATTTTTAGGTGGAGGAATGAAAGATTTGAGGTGAGACAGATGGACCCAATGAGAGAGTCTCTCGAGTTTAGCAGCTGTAGGGGTCACAAGAATTACTTTAAAAGGGCCCTGCTACTTGAGAGAGAGAGGTGAGGGCCCATGACTTGGAGGGGATAGAAGGACTTGGTTTCCAGTGTTGATAGGTAGTGGACAGGAGACGGTGCATGGTCGAGGTAGATGGTGGTCATCTAAGTTCCATAGGAGAGAACAGAGGTGGCAAAGTAATGGGGTAAGTAGATGGTCTGGGAGGGGAGAGCATTTAGGTGAAAGACCAGGAGTTAGGATTGGACGTCCATCCATGAGTTCAAAGGGAGAGATGAGGAGAGGTCACTTTGGGAGAACTCGTAACCTGAAAAGAACCAGAGGTAGGAGTTTTACCCAGTCAAGGTAAAGTTCCTGTGACAACTTAACAAGAGTGGTTTTTAAAGCACGATTAGTTCTTTCTTCCTTACCAGAAGATTGAGGGTGGTAAGGAATGTGAACATGCCAGGGGATATCTAGGGCCTTAGATAGGATCTGAGAGACTTGGGAAGCAAATTCAAGACCATTGTCTGATTGGAGAGAGGCTGGGATACCAAACCGGGGGATGATCTCTTGGAGGAGGAGATCAGAGACTGTCTGAGCCCTTTTGTTAGTTGTGGGAAATGCCTCTGCCCACCCTGAGAAGGTGTCCACCAAGACCAGGAGGTACTTGGCATGCCTGACAGTGGGCATGTGGGTAAAGTCAAGTTGCCAGTCAGTTTTAGGAAGGAAACCTCTAGCCTGATGGGTAGGAAAAGGGGTACTATGATACTTTGAGTTGGGGTCAGACTTCTGACAGATTTTGTAAGAAGCAGTGATAGATTTTAAGCTCAAGTCCTCAGGAGTAGGCTGTAGAAAGAGAGAGAGTATTGAGCTTGGGTTATGTACCTGGTAGAGTCCAGTAATTGGATGACAACAGGAGAATGATGTTTAGCAACAGAGGGGTTCTGGACATCCCAGACTCAGGGATCTACCTGAGAAGCTGAGAAAGGAAATAGCATGTTAGTGTTAGTAGGTTGCCTGGCTAAGAGAAGGAGCAGAGGAACAACTGGCGAGCCTGGGTTTAGGCGAATGTGGGGAGCAAAGGAAATAGAGGCTCCCAGCCTAGCTAGAAGATCCCTTCCCAATAAGGGGACAGGACAAGTTGGCACTACCAAAAAGGAATGGGTAAAAGATACACCCCTAAAAATGCAACTAAGTGATGGGGTCTGGAGAGGGAAGTACGGTTGTCCTCCTACCCCAACAATAGGAGAATCAGAAGGAGAAGTGGGTCCCCAAAACTCCATCAGGACCGAGTAAGTGGTTCCAGTGTCCAAGAGAAAGGAGATGGACTGCCCACATACCACGATATTTACCTGGGGCTCCCTGCTAGTGATGGCAGTGGTCAGGTCAGGGGAGCTCGGGCCTCCTCAGTCAGCCATAACCAAGCCTAGGAGATCAGTTGGAGGGTTATCTGGGAGTGATGTCCCTTTGTTCTGCATAACATGAAGGCAATTAATAGCCCAATGTCCCTCTTGATGGCACCTAGGGCATGGCCCTCTTGGCTTGCGGAAGTTAGGGCAGGATTTTGCCCAATGACCTTTTTTACCACACTTGTAGCAGGTACCTGATGGTCTCTGAGTCTTAAGAAACCATGAGTCCAGGGTAGTGGCTGGGGCTGGTCGGACAGCCTTTGCCAGCATATGGTATTTTTGTTTGTGGATTTTATCATCTCTCCCATGGTACACTTTGAAGGCCAGCGCTAAGACTTCTGCCTGTGGAGTTAGGGGTCCCCTCTGCAGTTTTTTAAGTTTAGCGCTTATGTCAGGGTAGCTCTGGGAAAAGAAGTAGGTCATCAGAAGTTGCTTACCTTCTGGATTTTCAGGGTCCAGATTGATATGCTGTAATAAAGCCTTTGTAAGACATTCTAAAAATTGAGATGGATTTTCCTGCTTGTCCTGGACAACCTCTTGGAGTTTTTCAGAATTTACTGGCTTTAAGGCCACTTTTCTAAGACCGACCAGAAGGCATGTAATGAACCTGTCCCTGGCTAAAATACCACCTGCAGAATTGTAATTCCACTGGGGATCCTGATCTGGCACAGTCTCAGAGCCAATTGGGTATGTGTTGTCTGTTTGGTGTATTCCATCTGCATGCACTCTTGCCTCTTCCCAGACTCGTCTGCATTCCTCAGGAAGTAAGTACTTAGTAAGGATCATATGAACATCATGGAAAGTCAAACTGTAAGACTTAGTGATATACTGGAACTCTTTAATAAACTTGGAAGGGTTAGAAGTATAAGACCTCAGCCTGTTTTCTATTTGGGAGAGTTCACTAAGTGAAAATGGAACGTGTACTCTGACAAGACCATCTACTCCAGCAACTTTCCTTAGAGGTAGGACTGTTGCTGGGTCAGGTGTTTGGGGAAGAAGGACTTGAATGTTTGGCTGTAGCCTTAGAGCAGGTAACAGGAGGAGTGAAGGTAGCTGCCAATGTGGGGCATTTAGAGTGGCCCACAGCTGGCATAGAAGAAGGGGAGGGCTCTGGATAGGCAGGACTAGCAGTCTCTGGAGCATCCTGGTGAGGAAGAGAAACTGAGGCAGCAGCTTGGGTTTTCGGTGGCGTGGAGACAGGTCTATGGCAAAAAGGGGGTGGTTCATTAGCTGGATCTAGCATTGTAGCATCATCTAGAGGAGGTTGTGTAGATTTCATGGCTAAGAGAAGTTGGGTTGAGGAACAAGAAGAGCAAAAGGAGGAATTAGAACGGAGATAGATGAATGTTTGGACATAGGGCACCTCCTTCCATATTTAATCCAGACATGATACAAACAAGGGCTGTCCCAGAGCTCTGAGTTCCCACAGTGTGTTCACGAGCTCTTGGTGACCTTAGACAGTCCCATCTGCTGTGATCTCTTCTCTGGCCACACATACCAGGTCATGTATTAATACTCTCATGCTTTAGGGAAATGTGTTCTTCTTTGCTGTCTGGAGTTAACCTGCCTTTCAAAGCTACAATCCTCAACTGAGAATGTGTATGTGTATGTAAATAATGATTGATGAAAGTGGAGATGGACTCTGAAACTAGATATAAGACTATGAGAAGAGAACAAGAGGTAATGAGAAGAGTATAGAGCAAAAATTCATGTCTGCCATTTGCGGTATAATAATGCACCCCCAAAAGCCATTGATTGACTATCTAAAAACTGCAGGCATGGCAAACCTCACTTTATGTTTCTGGTCAGAGTTACCTAAGAGATTCCCAAAACAATATAGGTTATTGCCTCTGCCCTTGCTTTCCTCGGAGAACTTAAAAGTAACTTAAAACCCTATTGCTAAAGACACTACATGCTTCAGACATGGCATTTAGTGCAATTGAAATAGAATTCGGGTAACAAATTTAGATAAATTGAAATCATGTAACATTTCTCATCATAATGCAATAAAAGTTTAAAAACAAAAAACAAAAAACCAGGCAGCCCCAAGGGGAGCATTTTGCATACAGTTGTTGCCTACTAAAGAACAAATCTAATAAAATAAAAACACTTTTAAAATGGTAAAAGAAAAAAAAGAAAAAGAAAAAAGAAAAGAAAAAGAAA
>JADRCC010570526.1:4226-17982 GCA_019843855.1 Hylomyscus alleni | reverse complement strand
AAAAAAAAAACAACCCTGTTCCCTCCCCCCTTCTCCTTGCTCACCAACCCACTCTCTTCCACTTCCTGACCCTGGCATTCCCCTACACTGGGGCATAGAACCTTCACAGGATCAAGGGCTTCTCCTCCCATTGATGACTGACTAGGCCATCCTCTGTTACATATGCAGTTGGAGCCATGAGTCCCACCATGTATACTCTTTGATTGGAGGTTTAGTCTCTGGGAGCTCTGAGGGTACTAGTTAGTTCATATTGTTATTCATCCTAAGGGGGTGCAAATCCCTTAAGTTCTTTGTTGACCCTACTTTCAAATGTTTATCAAATTTGTCTATCTTTACCTTTTCTTAGTGTTACATTTTCAATAACACTAAAAATTTTCAATAAATATTAAAGATTTTGAAGATATCTAACAATTTAGTTGCCTGCCAACTCAATTTTTTCTTAGCCTTATATCTCTAGGTATTTCAATTCAGTTTCTGCATAAGTCCCTGAATACCTGCTCATTGTATCATGACATCATAATCATAGACGAAAAGATTTTCAATGTAGGATCATTACCCATTGCAGAAATGAAATTAAAGTAAGAGTAGCATGCCGATACTGCAGCATTCAGTTACTAGAGAGAGAAAATGAGAATACTTTGACAATATCAAGTGATGGCAAGGGTGTGGAGCCATCTCACTCTCATACTTTGGTGAATGGAGTATAAATAAGGAATACATTATGAAAAACAGTTTGCCATAATTTTATAAAGTTAACCATGTGGTTATAGAATGACATAACAATCAAATTCCCAAGTATTTATCTTAGTGGGACATATCTTTTGTCTGTGTGAAAAACATAGACAAATATCCTTGAAGCTCCATTTGTAATAGCTCTAAACTGGAACTACAGAACTGTCTTTTAGTGAAAAGTGAACCATCACTAGAATAGAATACTATGTGGGCATCAAAGGGAATAAATAGTTAATATTGCAAAATAGAATAAGCCAAAATTTTATGTTAAATACAACTTATCCTTAATCTAACAAGTCTATTTAACATATGATTCCACTCCATGAGAGTCTCAGTGTGACAAATCCATAGTGATAAGAATAGATATATGGTTGCTGGGATTTTGTTTTAGGGGGCTGCACTGTTGTATCTGTGCTGTGATATCTGTTTTCTATTTTGACATGGTTGTATTCAAGTCCATTTTTTCTTTTCTTTTTTTCTTTTTTCTTTCTCTCTTTTGTTTTATTTTTCTCTCATACATTGCATATCAATTGCAGTTTCCCCTCCCTCCACTCCTCTGAGTCTCTACTTCTACCACCTCCCATTTTCCCCAGATCTATATACTCCCTCTATTTCCTTTAAAGAAGAAAAAAAATACCTCCTAATGATATCCACTGAAATAGCCTAATAAGACACAATAAGACTAGGTCTAAATCCTCATATCAAGGAAGGATTAAGCATTCCACTAGAAGGAAAAGAATACACATGCAAAGAATCAGAGACCATCTTCACTCCCAGTGTTGGGTGTCTCACAAGAATGCCAAGCTACACAACCATAACACATATGCAGAGGACCTAGCTCAGACCCATACAGGGTTCATGTTTGTTGCTTCAATAGATCCTATGAGCCCTGCTTTGCTGATTCTGTGGACTGTGTTCTCATGGTGCCCTCAGTCCCTCTGGCTCCTATAATCCATCCTCCTCCTCTTCTGTGGGTTCTCCTTGTTTTGCCTACTGTTGGGCTGTGGTTCTCTGCATCTGCTCCCATTAGTTGCTGGATGACACCCCTGTCATGACAGTTGGACTAGGCATCAATTTGAGTATAGCACAATATCATAAAGAATCATTTCATTGATATATTTTTTGCCAGTAATTTTTTGTTCTATTTGTGTTTCTGGGTTATCCAGCCTCTGGTTCCAGGCCATCAAAGGCAGTGGAAATCAATTTGGCAGTTCCTCAGAAAATAGGGATTTGATCAAGCTCAAGACCCAGCTATTGAGCCTATACACAAAGGATGCTCCAACCCACCACAAAGACGTGCTTGATTATGTTTATTGTAACTTTATTCATAATAGCCAAAAACCAGGGAAAAATGCCCTTCAAGAGAGGAAAGTATAAAGAAATATGGTACATTTACACAATGAGGTACTACTCAGCTGTTAAAAACAGTGACATCTTGAAATTTTCAGGCACATAGATAGAACTAGAAAAGATGATCCCCAGTGAAGTAGCCCAGATCCAGAAAGATAAACATTGTATGCATTCTCCAATAAATAGAAATAAACTGTTAAGTATGGGATAATTATCTTACAATGTACAAACCCAGAGAGGCTATCAAACAAAGAAGGCTGATGGAAGGAAAACATGAATCTCTTTTGGAAAGTGAAATAAAATAGATTTTGCAGTGGACTGAGTGTGAGTTAGGATGGGAACAGGAAGGAACTTTGTCCCTTTTTTAATCTTTTAAGCTACTTCAAAGTGAAATATTTATCTTTTAAGAGGTTTATAATGATTCCTCATGGACAACATACAAAGTTTTATCAATGCATAGAATAAAAGTCCAAACTAAATTTACTTTCTTAGATATCAATCCTTTTCATTTGTGTAAGAGGTTGTTATCTCAGCCATTCTAAGTTGCTTGTAGAGAAGCATGGGATGTCTGTTTCCTCTCTCCTCTTCTACTGCTGTGTTGTAGTTACTACATCACGGCCTTTCTCTATCAATCAGGCAGATCTTGAACTCAGGACTCTCCTACCTTCTATTCCAAAGTATTGAGATAATAGACTTGCATCACAATATCAAGCCTCTTCTTGCCTTTCTGGGTGTCACATTTCCATTGTCTTTCAATGCACAGAACTCAACTTGTCTTCCTTTTAAGGGTTTCTCCACAGCCAAACACAGTCAAGGTGTCCTTGGACCTGTGGTGCTCTAGTATATCTCTATTAGAGAATGACCACAATGCATTGTGCCTTTGTACTTGTCTCTATGCGCTGAGCTTTCCTCCACTAGACTGAAGGGATTGTATCACCTCCCTGTTATCCTAGGTCCACTCAAGTGGAGGCAATATTGCTTCAAATGATGCATTTTGCAACTGATTTGTAACTTAGGAAACATAGCATTGAAACTGATTAGGAAACATAGCATTATTGGGGTTATGTTTTTTTTTCTTTATTAAGATGCTACTTTGTTATTGGAAACATTCATATTTTCTACCACCACAGTGACTATTTACTTTGTTGACACTGTGGGTTCCAACCTCTGTATTTTGACCATTCTGAGGCAGAACTTTAGTGCTTTTCAGATATATTTTTAAAAGTAACCTTCATGGATCTAATAAACATTAATACCATCTGTGCTTTTCTGTAGCCCAGGGAAATTCTATCTAGAGTTCCAGGACATTTTTGAATGGAGTTAGAAATATCTACAGTTCCCTTGGAGTCCATAACATTTTATTTGCCAGATATTATGTGTGTTGCAACTACTCCTTGCTTTTATGTGCTATTATAACCACAATTTAAAAACCATTTGTTTTATATATAAGTGCTTAGGTCAAGATCTCCAGAAGTCATTTTAGATTATTTTGATTTTATATGATAGAATCATTTCCCAAAGAGTACTGTAGTGACAACCTGACAGTGGTAATTGGCCATAGAGAACAAAAGGAGGAAAAGTGTTATGTGAATAAAGCAAATTATTGTTTGTTGGATGCCATAATTAGTAATAGCGTGTTGACATGCTCATCAACTCTGAGCTTTTATTCAATCCAGTTCCCGGGAGTTTTCTCCTATTATTCTTATGCTCAGTGAGCTTATGGCTGTCTTCCTTCAATAATAACATGTTACTACACTGGGGACAAGATGGACCAAATGCAATAAATGTTAATCAAGGGAATTAATATGATTCATAAGCCTTCCAGTCATATCTCAGGCAAATTCCACATCCTATATTACAATGTTCTGCATGAAAGTAGCTAGCTTCCTCTCTGGCCTACTTTAATATCTTCTAGTTCTTTCTTATAGTCATGACTTCTTTTTGTTGTGCAAACAATCCAGCTTGGCTCTGGCTTTTGGATTTTAAATTACTTCTTTCTGTGCTCTGCATACTGTACCTCCAGCTCCATATAGGACTTTCCTTAGTTATTCAAATCTGAGGAAGACTGTTACTTTCCTGAAGAATACTTTTTGTGTAGTCTCCTGAAAGGAGTTCTTTCATTGTGTGAGTGTAGAAGCATCCTTGGAATAACTCAAAGAGACTGATGGAATGTGTCTAGTTCCCACTTCACGTTGTAGTCTTATTGGAAGATCAAAAGCTATCGTGCCATGAACATTTAAACTGCAAGAGGAGGCAAACATGACCTAAGGAAGAGATTTGTTTGTGGGGACTTGTTACTAAAGAGTGATGGGCACAGCACTGACTAGAAACAATTCATGTGTACCACTGTCCATTCATTTGCTGCCACATGTCAAGCCTTTTCTTTCCACTGACAAAGTCTGTATCTGAGTCCTTCTCATTATTGTAACATATAAACATTATGAGAGTCATTTCATTAGACTCTTTCCATTGTCTAGAATAGTATTTTCACATGATGAATATACAGATTTTATTAATCATTTTATTTGTCTACATTTCAAATGATAACCCCCTTCCCAGTTTCCCCTCCACAAACCTCACATCCCATGTCACATTCCCTCTTCCCCTTTGCCTCTATGAGGGTGCTCCTCCATCCACTCACCAACTCCCTTCCTAACTGCTCTAGCATCACCCCTACACTGGGGCAACACGTCCCCATAGGACCAAGGACCTCCTCTCCCATTGATACCGGACAAGGTTATCCTCTACTACATAGGTAGCTGGAGCCATGGTTCTCTTCATGTATACTCTTTGATTAGTCCCTGGGGGCTCTGAGTGGTCAGGTTAGTTGATTTTGTTCTTCCTGTGGGGTTGCAATCCCCTTCAGGCCCTTTAATCCTTCCTCTACCTCTTCCACTGGGGTCCATGGGCTCAGTCTTGTTATTGGCTGTGAGTATCTGCATCTGTATCGCTGGAAGAACTTCTCAGATAACAGCCACATTCAGCAAGTACTTCTTGGCATCAGCAATAGTCTATGGGATTGGTGTCTGCAGATGGCATGGATCCCCAGGTGGGGTGGTCTCTAGATGACCTTTCCTTCAGTCCTTGTTCCATTTTTCTTTAAAAAAAATAATTACTAGGAGGTTAGAGAAATGTGTCAGTTAAAAGGGGCCTTCATAAAGCCTGAAGGAGAAAATCTATCCCCAGAAGTTGTTCCCTGATGTCCATATACATGATGGGACACATTTCCAAGTAAACAAATATAATTTAAAACTTTAATAAAGGAATTACTAGTTTGACCTAATTATTCTTTAGCAGTGACAGTCTCAGGGCATTTTAACATCTGTCAGCAGTTGCCTTTCCTGTATGACTTTCATTCTTCTGTGAATGATGTCTTCAAGCAACTTATACACTATTATTACTTTATTTCAATTAAAGTAAAATGCTTTTTTTCCAAGATAGTAGTTAGATCTGCTTTATCAGGCATATGAATTTCACTCAGAAGAGAGAACTTTTAAATCCTTAAATCATCTAAGAAATCTCTTCAATTCTTTCATGTCAAGGTTAATAATTAAATGTTTAATACCTCTTTAAGCTATTAAGCTAGCAATAAAAATGCAATATTTTAACCCAATTTACTCGATTAAGGAACAATCCCAGATGTTATTTAACATGAAGAATTGCACTGAACTGCATCTCATTAACATCTGAGTGCTAGAAAGAGACTTTCAAATATGTAAGAAACACATGCGACCCTTTTCCATAACCAAATAGTCTCTTCATTTCCTTGGTGTACATCACTCAGTGTGATGCACCCTGTGTACCTGACATGGCTTCTACCATTTCCCGCACAAAACTTACTGGCAGGTGTTACACAACCAACTTAAATTTAAATGAAGGTTTTACTCACTGCTCACAATATCGTTTTCCCTGCTCCATTTTTTTCTTCCTTTTGTTGGCTTTCACAAATTGAACATGAATATTACTTGTTACTTTGATTTGGAAGTCAATGATGCAAATAATATTTATTTACCATATGATTCTCAGTTCTGAAAGGTTATGTTTAAATCAAAGAAGAATAAATACATATAGACAAGGTGGTGTACTCCCTTCATATCAACATTTGGGAGGCAGATTTCTGTGTTGTCTAGTCCAGTTTCATCTATATATTGAGACCCTCAAGAAAACAAACAAGAAACAGATAAACAAACAAAAAACAGCCTTTGTGACTGGGAAGGTTGCTTAGTGGTTAACAACATGTATCGCTCTTAAAGAGGACCTCCCATTTTACTTATTAGTATCAATATCAAGTGACTCACAAGCACCTTTTAGCATCTGATCCCTCTGGTCTCCAGAGGTTCCTGAACTCATGTGTAAATACTCACATGTACTTACACAGCTATACAATTTAAAACAATAGAAATAAATTGTATACACACACTCACATATTACACACTGGTTTTTTTTTTGCAATAAACCTGTTCCATTTTTCTAAAACAATGGACATGGTTAGTAATAGAGCAATGAACATTTAAGGATTTGGTAATACTCCCTAGAATATCTTCCTTCATTTGTGGAAAATTGAAAAATTTAGCCATTTGCTAATGTTAAAATTTAAAGAGAAACATTAAATATCCTGGACAAATATTCTAATCTTGTAGGGGACTGACACACCTGTACATTAACCGTCTCTAAAGAATGAGTCTGTTTCAGTGAAAATATAATTATTGCATCCTGACTGTCAATGTGCTCTGAATCCAAGCAGTGTTACAACTATAAAACTATATTTGGATTCTGGGGCCCAGTTAAAGCAGGACCTAATTTAGCTGAACAAATAAGATCTCAATAAAAATGCCTTTCAGTTTTATTGTTCAGCTTCCCATGAAGTTGTTTGCTCTTTAGTTTTAGGTACACAGTTGCTAAAATCTAGCTCTTGCCTCACGCACTGGGAGCAGTGAATTTCCTTAGGAAATCACTGTTCTTTATGGCAGGTCAACCACAACACAAACCTGCAAATATTTATAGAGCCCTTACCTAGTACTGCTCTCTAGTTGATGCTGTGGAAAAAACTCAAGTAGGAATAAGAAGGCTTTTACCACCAGAAAGAACTGGTATGTTTAGAAAGGTTGAAATTTACGTGGTTAATAAAGGAAGATGGGAAGATGTACAGTAAATGAGACCAGACCAGAAAATGATGTAGGGGATTTACGAAGGGAAAAACCAGAACCATTTCCTTTAGTGAGTCGGGGGAGGGGTTGGGAAAATCAACACAGAGCTCGAGGACAACATTGTTTTTGAAATTATTCTCTGAACACGGCGCCCCAATATTAAACAAATGAAAGGGAACAACTGAAAGTCAGCAAAATATGAGATGCTTTTCTTTAGATATGTTGAAGATTAAGTTGGCTAGGAGATCCTGCCTAAAATTGTCTGGTCGTCATTGATTTCAGTTGTTAAGGTCAGGTCTGTTTATTTGTATCTGAATAGAATTTTATTATAAGTGCATGAAAGAGGGAATGGACTTCATCGATAGCTCAGTGATAAGAACAAATATATGTCTTGCCAAGAACTTTAGTCTCAAGTACTCAAGTCAGGTTGTTCAGATCTATTTGTAATTCTAGCTTCAGGGTAGTTCAATATCTTCTGGCTTCTTTGATAATCTGCATTTATGTATACACACATATACACACACAGAGGGAGAGAGAGAGAGACAGAGAGAGAGGGAGGGAGAGAGGGAGGGAGAGAGGGAGGGAGGGAAGGAGGGAGGGAGGGAGAAACAGACAGAGACAGAGACAAAGAGAGCAGGCAGATAAGAGATAGAGACACATCTCTATGTGATATGAACACAAACAAATCTTTTAAGGAAGGGGATGATAAAAGATTTATTTAAAGCTCACTTCGTTTCCACCAGAAGACAGATTACTAAAGTATACAAAACATGCATAAGATCAAGGCAGACAAAACCATTGCACAGATGGGGTAGGTGAACTCTAGGCATCCCTTCACACTGAGTTGCTGCTGTCAGTGGGTTACTGTTACTGGGAGGGGAGACTCATTCTTTATTGAGCATATGGCCAGTGATAGTTTTCCTATGCTCCAGTGGATGGTTCATACACATGCACATATGGGCATCACTAAGTGAATGCAATTGATTACAAAAAAGACATGATGTTGTAGGGAGCATGGTAGGGGACTAAGGAAGAGTTAGTATGGTGAAATTGCCAGTAGATATGATCATATTTCATCATATACTTATGTATAACTATATATGTACATAATTTAGATTATTCCTATGCATAGAGTGTGTAGCTTGTTTTAGTGGCTTCCAAACTTATAGATTATTTATTTCTATCAGTAATAAACTCTGAGCAAGTATAAGAAAGTAAGATGAACAAGTCATGGAGGAAAAGGCAATAAGCAACACTCCCCCACAGTCTCTGCATCAGCTTCTGCCTCCAGGTTCCTTCCCTGCTTTAGTTCCTGTCCTGACTTCTTTAGGTGATGGACTATGATATAAAAATGAAAGCCAAATAAACCCTCAGATTCCCAACTTGCTGTGGCCATGGTGGTTCATCCCAGCAAGAGAAACCCTAATTAGGACAGAAGTTTCTGCCTGTCTGCCTACCTACCTGCCTGCCTGCCTGTGGATCAGGATCTAAAGCCCCTAGCTACTTTTCTGGTGCTGTGCATGATGTCAGGCTCCCTAAATCTCTGAGATGAAACTTCTGACTAAACCTCCAAAATGTAAGTGTTCCCCCAATTAAGTACTACCTTTTAAAGGAGTTGCCATGTTTGTGGTATCTTATTAGAGAGAGCAACAGAACAGTTTGTAAAGCAGATCTTATTATCAGGATAGTAGGGTATTGCTATGGCAGTCCTGGCTATGTTGTTTTGGGGAGGATTATGGAAGAGCTTTGGAACTTTGAGCTTAAAAGCTATTGAGAGTTCAAAGCCTGGTGGCTTTTCTGTGGGAATTTGGAAGATACAAATGCTGAGAGCAATAGAGACGGTGGAGGCATGGATTTTGAAATTCCAGAGGGAAGTAAGTCACTTTTTTTAATTAGATATTTTCTTTATTTATATTTCAAATGGTATCTCCTCTGAAAACCCCTATTTCTCTCCTCCTTCTCCCTATTCACCAACTAACCCACTCCCACTTTCTGATCCTGGCTTTCCCCTACACTGGAGCATCAAGTCCCTTTTGAAAAAGGTTGTTTACTAATTTGATTGAGATTCTGTGGTTCTGGTTAGCTGGACTTGAAGAATCAGCAGTAATTAACCAGAGATAAGAACCCCTAAAGTAAAACCTTTGCTTTACTAGACAATTGATTTACTAGACAACTGAAGCTGAGAATTTAGCAACGATCAAAAAAACCAACATCAAAGGTCAAGGATATTGCAAAAGCCTGGTCCACAGAATCAACAAAGCAGGCTTCATGAGGCTCACAGAGGCAGAAGCAGCAACAATGGAGTAGGTCCTAATCTAAAGTGTTATGGTTGTTAGCTTGGTGTTTTTGTGAGCTTCCTAATAGTCAGAGTTGGGGCGTCTCTGACTCTTTTACCCGTTCTTGGGACTCTTTTCCTTCTACTGGGTTGCCTTTTCCAGCCTTGATATAAGAGTTCGTGCCTAGCCTTGTATCTTTTTTATGACATTTTCAGTTGATACTCTTGGAAAGCCTGCTGTTTCCTGAAGAGAATGAGAGGAGGACTGGATTTGGAGTAGAGGGAAGGTAGGAGGATACTAGGAGGACCGGAGAGAGGGGAAACTTAAAGAAATCATCATCATTGAGGTGAAATCTTCTGGGAAGTGGTCACTCAGCGTCAGATCTCGCAAGCTGCTATCCACAGGTGACCAAGGCAGTACGTCAAGCCTTGGATAGTGGAAGAGTTACCCAGGCTTTGAAAGCATGAAGGAATCATGGACAGCAGTTGAAGCCATGGTCACTGGTAAAAGTGCATCCTCAGTAGCAGTTGGATGCCTAAGACTGAGGGATGCACGCATAGAGGTTGGGGCTTGGCACCATGTACAGAGTCTAGCAGAGGCTGTTAGTCGAAGTTCTCTGAAATACATTTTATAAAATTTACTGAAATTCAATATGTAGAAATCCATAATTGCTGTGTTGTTATATAAACATGCAAACATAATATATAAGTACATCTATCGTACATATGTTTATATTTATTTAATTCATATTAAACTATTACATTATTTAATATCATAAGTATTAAATTATTATATTTAATATTAGTAGTATTTAATTTCTATTTATATAATATATTCTTTCCATGGTTTTTAGAAAGAATAAATTATGCTTCTGAGTAAATAAAGCATTGGTTTTAGAGCATTGGGAATAGTGAAGAAGAGAAGAGAGAATCATATTCTATCTAATGTGTCTTAGCTTTTGTTGTGAAGTAAAGTATCACGCTTCCAGTTATTATGCTGAATCCTAATACTTCCTAATTCCCAAATGGTATTTGATGACAAAGCCAGTGAGAAGTAATCAGGTCATGAGGCTTGAGCCCTCATTATTGGGATTAGTGTTCTTTAATGAAAACTGGAAGAGAGTTTACCTTCTGTTTCCATATCATATAAGGATAAGTGGAAATCTTCTCTACCTATCCCCATGATGCCAGCACTTCAGTCATGAACTTCTAACATCCAATGCTGTGTGAAATAAGCTATACAGATTGTGTTCCCTTTTGCAACTCAAGTAGAGTAGAAACACTTTCACTCTTGTTTCTCTGATCCTCACCCTGGCTTTTTGTTTGTTTGTTTTTTCTTCACAAAGGTGCACAAGGACCTTCAGTCTCCAGCAGTTACATTCAGCTAGTCATGTTCCAATTCAGAGCTAGTAGATTGTAGGCTGACCTTATTTTCTATCTCTACTTTATTTAGATTTAGTCTCTAAATAAGCCCATACAATATTGAACCATCCAGTGTCTTGTTTTGACTTCTGGCCAACCAGTTCTTCTGAGCTTTTCAAAAATATTTTCCTTGACTGTAGTGGTGTCATATGTTCTATAAACTTCATTTTCTTAAGACAACAAGGAAAAGACTTCTCTTTCCTAGATAGAGGGCTTTTGAGTTAACTCAGTTGTTGTCACTGAGCATTTTTTCCCTATGATTCTGCTAAAGATACTATTCTAACCTTAACATTCAGAGAAACAAAACAACCTGGATTTTCCTTGGAGTTAGAAGATATACCCATTCTCACTTTTAACTTGAAGAAACAATACTCATAACTCGTCTTTTCATTGTTTTAGATTTAAGACAAAAGATGGTTGTAGGGAGCAAGTTCAGTCCTGAGTGAACACATATCATTTATGTCACATGATTCATGTACCCATGTAGGATACAGCCATGTCATGGACATGAATGCAATGCCTCTGGCAGGTGGAAATCCCAAAGCCTTCCCCATTGTCCTGTGTGTGGCTCAGATGGTTGTCAAAGTCTTTTTCTGCTTCACATGCAGACGTTGATAAGGTTCACAGACTATGCCTACCTTAGCACCTTCCCTTCCTTTTTCATGTTTGTGGTCTATAGACTGCTTGTCTAAAGCCTACAGGGACTCCTCCTATGGACATTAGCTAAACCACCCTCCTTATTCTACTGGAAGTAATAACCCTGCCTCAGTGTTTATTTGTATGCAGTAACCCAAACCCTTGTTTATGTGTATGCAATAGCTGTATCTCACTGTTTACTTGTATAGGACAACCATACAGAACTTCCAGGATACTGTGGCTTCTCAATCTGAGGGTCTGCCCCACCCAAGCTTTTCTGTGTTCATGTATCCATATGGCTGTTCTTTTTTTTATTCTCTGCAGCCCCAGTCAAGGCAAGAACACAGTACAAGTTTGTATAATTAATCTTAAAATATATACACATAAATGCTCCTCCTATTTGGGGAGATGGTGGAGGAGGTATTGTTGTTTATGCATGAAGACCTTTGCTATTACCCCATTGTTTGATAATTCCTGAAATAAATCTTTAGTAAGTTTCTTTTCTTGTTTGAACATGGAGGACATGCTTCTGTTTTGCATCATCAGAGGTCAATTGGAGGCCCATTTTTTGTTTCAAGTCTTAATATTGACTCCTAGATGTTTATTGTAGTCTTTTATACAGAAGCTTTCTCCATAAATTGGTGTTTAATTGTCTATAAGATTTTTTTAAAGTGAGGATTTTGAAGCTAAAAGTAAACACATCGATTTTCACCTCAGAAAACAATTATAGGGATGGTTTGATTTTTTGATAGATTGTTTCTTATATGTATGGTAATGAAGGGCAGAAACACAAATGAAAATGTAATTATCACTACTTCATGCTGAGTTGTGTCCTTTTCTTCTTTTGTCTGTGGTGTCAAAAACTACTCTCAACTATGAAAAACTCACCAGTGAGGAAACAGGAGTTGTTTGTAGCAAATGAGTGACAGTTGCAATTTTATTTTTTAATATTTCTTGATTTAGGTAGTTATAGGTTTGTGAGGAAGAAACTCATTCTGTAATTCAGGATGGCTGGGAGCTCCTTATGTAGGCTTGGATAGTCTTGACTGCTTAAGTACCATGCCTCTTGCTCTAGAATGTTAAGTTTACAGAGGCAAGTCACCTCTACTGCTTATTGCAGCACCGTCTTTCTCCTCTATTACTCATTGAGCTTTATTTTTCTCTTTTTAAACTAGGCATTGGTATGGAACTATAGTAAAATATAGAGGAACTGACACTACTTTCAGGATTTAAAGAACTATCATGTACCTTCCCTCTTCCTTAAAATATATACATGTTACCACTGGTCAGTTTCTAACCTACTACATTATGTAAATGATATATTTTGTTGCTTCTGTGAGGAATAAGGACTTATAAATAAAAATTCTAACAAATGTTTTCATTTCAAATTGATCTTGTAAGGTCATATGACACATAGATCCATCTATCAAGCTTTTAGAGGAAAGGGGAGAGGTAGATTATAAAAGATGATACTTTATCAAGTCTTACCTCTTTGACAGTAGATCTCTATATAGCACATGGGAAGGTACAAATATTTAAGATTCATCACTATCATTGCATAGAAACATTCAAATGCATTAACATTATTCTCTCAAAAAAATTCTATATTATTCTCTGCATTTATGGGAATCCATGCTGAAGGAGCTGGTCTCATTAAGACAACTCTATAACAATATATAAAAGCTACTAGAAATTGTCTTCAATAGTGTGTCTTAACAAGCCCTTCTGAATGAGATACTTTGTAAATTTATACTTAATTGTGTTATGAAGATGAGAGTGCTGGGAATGGGACTTTTAAAGCACTTGAAAATAACTTTAACCCTTTAGTTTTTTTAAAGACTTATTTATTTTTATATGAATACACTGTAGCTGTCTTGAGATACACCAGAAGTTATCGGATCCTGACCCACTATGTGGTTGCTGGGAATTGAACTGAGGACTTTTGGAAGAGCAGTTGATACTCTTAACTGCTGAGCCATCTCTCCAGCATAGTGTTCATAGTTTCAGTTCAAATTCACTTGATTTACTTTTTCATCAGTGATGGAAATCTTAATTGTCAACCTAGATCTTTGAACACTTATTTCTGAACTAGAATAGAATCTAATAGGCTATGTCCTACTCCATATGCCATTTACAGACTTAAATCCTTCAAGTTGAACATTTTCTAGATGCATGATTGATATACTTGAAATCA
>JADRCC010570520.1:0-10788 GCA_019843855.1 Hylomyscus alleni | reverse complement strand
TTTTTTGTGTGTTTAGGTGAGGACCATTTGATTCATAACATCTGCTAGTTTTATTATTTCTCTGTTTAGTTTGTGTCTCAATGACCTGTCCACTGGTGATAATGGGGTGGTGAAGTCTCCCACTATTAATGTGAGGCATTTGATGTGTGATTTAAGCTTTAGTAATCGTTCTTTTATGAATGTGAGTACCTTTGTATTGGGGGCAGAGATGTTCAGAATTGAGATATCATCTTGGTGGATTTTTCCTTTGATGAGTATGGAGTGCCCTTCCCTATCTCTTTTGATTACTTTTGGATAAAAATCTATTTTATTAGATATTAGAATGGCTACTCCAGCTTGCTTCTTGGGACTATTTACTTGGAAAACATTTTTCCAGCCCTTTACTCTGAGGTAGTGTCTATCTTTGTTCTAAGGTATGTTTCTAGTAAACAGAAGAATGATGGGACCTGTTTATGTATCCATTCTGTTAGCCTGTGTCTTTTTATTGGGGAATTGAGTCCACTGATATTGAGAGATATTAATGACCAATGATTTTTAATTACTGAAGACTAGAACAGAAATTAAAACAATAACAACTACAGCAACAACAAAAACAGACAAAATTCAAATGATTAATGACAAAAATTTGGTTCTTTGATAGACAAACAGAAGAAACTTTTTGCTAGACTAGCTAAGAAAAATGAGATAGGAGACACATTATAAGTGATAGCACACACATTCAATGGCCATTAGGGATTATTATGGATGATTCTAAAAATGTAATAACCTAAAGGTACTGACAGATACTTGAACGTAGATTCTAATAACCCTGAGTCGTGAAGAGGCAGAGAGTCTGGATGGAACAGTAGCAACCAACTTTTGAGTCAGTTGCCATTTGAGAAGAGCCTGCACCACATTTGCTGCTGGGTTCCACCAAACATTTCCAGAAGAACCAGCATCAGTTCCTCTCAAGCTATTTGTCTTGCTATCAAAGCTGGACTAGAATACAACAGAAGAAAACTTTAGGCCAATGTCCTTGATTAGATTGCTGAGCAGATTATGGCCTAGGTGACCCCATGCATCTGGAATCTGTGGAGCTGTAAGAATTCAACAGTGCAGCTGGATACCATAAAGAGGTCAGACAGGCTTCATTAAGCTTGAGATGATATTGAAAAGTGCTCTTTTCCCTTCTGTCATCAGAAATTGTTTTCCCTTCTGAGGACTGGTTAATTATCAAGTGGCTATTTTAAGGTTGTTTCTGACTACATGATTTTTGTATTTTGTGTGTTTTCCTTGGATGAAAATCAAGCTTCTCCTTGGGTACTTGAAATCAGAAGGACAATCAGGAGCCAACATATGCTCAATGTTGGCTACAGAACTGGATTTCATTAAACTATTGTTTTGACCTACTGGAGTAGTATTATACTTTCTTTTATTTCTAGTTTGTTTGTCCAAAGATAGACAGAAAGGCAGCCTACAGGGTGGCATTTAGAACTATGTATTAGAGTCCAGATACAGAATATTCTATATAATCTATTATATCATTATGTTAGTCTGTTTTCCAAAATATTAGAGAAAAGTCATCCTAAAGGGGACTGAACCCTAGTCCTCTCTGCAAGGGTAATGAATAATCTCAACCCTAAGCTATCTATCTCTACAGCTCTTTTGTTTAGATTTTTGGAGACTGGGTTTTTTGTTTCTTTGCTTGCTTTGTTTGTTTGTTTGTTTGTTTGTTTGTTTTTTCATAGCCCAGGCTAGCCTCAAAGTCTTTATAAAGCTAAGGAGAGCCTTGAACTTCTGGTCCTCACCAAATCCTTCCAATCCTGAGATTATAGGCTTGAGCGGCTACACCCAGCCAGCAACCTGCTTAACCAATCCAAGCTGTGAAAGCACCTACAGAGATATGGTAACAAACTGATCCAATGAGAAAGCCTGCTCCCCAGCCTGGAAAAGAGTCTGTGCTAGGAAACAGGAGCCACAGCATGGGAAGTGTTAAGCAGAGCCCAAGGGGATCAATCTCCAGGACCCCTAAGATTTAAGAGATAGCAACAATAGGAGCTCGTGCTGAAGAAAGGGCTGTGCTGATTTCTGAAGCATTGGTATCTATGGAAGAGGCAGTCCTGGGCTTTAATTGCTCTTCTTAAAGTAAGTAGATTGGAGGCTCAGTAATCCACAAGGTCATTTCCAGTTCTTGAATGCTTTTGGTTTGAGGGTCTATGACGTAGGTGATAGGACACACGTCAGCTGGAAGTAAGCCAAAGTCTGTCTAAGGAGTGTTGGCTTCCTTTTCAGTTCACCTTTGGAAGAACAAGATTTGACCATGTGGGCTGCACTGAAATTAAAGAACTTTTTGAAAAGCCAGTTTTTATAAAGAAGGAGCAGAACAATTCTATCTACAAGTGGATCGTGCACATCAGCGATATTTCAGCTTACAAACACACTTGCTTTGTGAAATTTAATGAAAATCTAAAAATAAGATCTAATGTCCTGTGTGGAGATAAATACTCTGACAGAATTTGTTTGACACAAAGAGTTCTCAGCACTGAGGAACATGAGCACAGCTCCTGTTTTAACCTGTTAAGCAGCTATCTCTTGGAAAACTTAATGATGGACGTGTTTCAGAGATGGTTTCCTATAATTCTTCCACATTAGTGTAGAAATCAGCTAAGGTTGTGGAATGCAAACCAGTGATTTTATCGTGTAAAATTTATTTTAATTTTCCTCTTCGGATAAATGTTGCAATTGAAACGCATAGGCTTTGAGGAGATCTGAGGCCCATTTTGTGCCGGCAAAAACACAAATATTGAACCATCACAGCGTCTGTGTGTTGTGAAGAAGAAAGACTATTTGAAATCTAGCCTGGCAATTCATTGCATTTCTTTAAAAAGTTTTTTTAAACTTAGATAGTAAAATTATTAAAAATAAGATATTTTGAAACTGGGTGCATTATTCCAGTGAAAACACACATCCAATCCAGCTAAGATTTCTTTTTTTCACTTTTAAAAGATTCTTATGTTTGTTCATATGTACGCGTGTGTGTAGGCCATGTATGTACAGAGGCACTGGAAACCACCCGACAGATGCTGGGAACCAAACCCAGGTCTTCTGCAAGCCTGGCCAGCGTGCTTGACCACTAAGCCATCTCTCTGGCCCCTGATGAAGTTTTCATTTAGAACTGGAGAGAAGCTGTCAACTCTAAACAGTGCTAAAACTTAACGCTAATTTAAAAAAATCAAAACATGGTTTAAAAGTATAAACTATAATCCTGGGTTTTGTAGTGTTATTCTTGAGTATTTGTGCTTGTTTATCTATTATCATCATTTTGTGTGTGTGTGTGTGTGTGTGTGTGTGTGTGTGTGTGTTCATACTATGGCACCTTGTGGAGGTCAGAAAACAACCCTTGGGTGTTAGTTCCTACCTTCCACTCCTGAACTCAGGTTGTAATGCACTTACTTGCTAAGCCATTCATCAACTTTAACCTTTTATTTTAATTCTTTAAAAGGTGGGCTGTCCTTGGCCTTGCTGTGTAGCCTGGGTGAGGATGGATGACCTTGAGACTCCCATCATCCCACCTTTACCCTCCACCTGGTTCCATGGAGTGCTGGCGATCAAATCCAGGTCTTCATGCATGCTAGGCCAGTGCTCCACCAACGGAGCTACGTCCTCAGCCCCTGGGCTGCATGTTTCTAACACTTACATTTGCAGGTAAAATAAAGAATTGCTATTTTCTTTAAAAACAAAGAAGTGTGGGTGGCACGTACGAGAGAGAAAGCTCTGGACTTACATTTGCTCAGCTTCAAAAAACTAACCTGGATGGTGAAGCGGTTTACAAGACTGTTCCTGATCATACACACATACACTTTCTTTAGATCTTTGATTACATTTGTGTGTGTGTGCATGCATGCATGAGCGTGTGTGCCTATGTGTGTGTGAATTGTAGGGGCATGCACATATAACACAGCAAAAAAGGACAGGTCAAAAGACTGGTCTTCCCATCTTCCACCCTGAGGGTCCTAGGGCTCGAACTAGGCAGAAAGTGTCTTTCCATGCTCATCTGTCTTGCTGGTCCCAGCGAATTAACACTCTTCTACACAGTTTCATGCAGAAAGCTGTGGCCTGCAGCAGATGTTCCTACCTTACATGCAAAGAGATGGCCTTAGCTTATCAGCAAGATGCTTTTCAGGGCCTGATTCCAGTTAATTATCAACGATATTTCTCTTCCCTTTGACTTGAAGCCTACTAGATTTTCTCACTTCTGTGTTCCCATTTCTGCAGATCTCCCAAAGAGGCAGAATAAATGTACCAACAATTAATAAGCAGTGATGATTTCCTTTGCAAATGAATTTGTTGTAGAGTTTAAAAAGCAATCAGTGCTTAAGTACCATCTGTCTTTATACATAATGCACTGAAATGTCTGTTTCACAGGAACACACTGTTCAGCCTGGTACAGGGTTTAAATGAATGTCATGAGTGTGTTCTAGTTTTCAAGAGCTCTTTGCTGCTCTATTCCTGACATTACCTGCTGACACCTGCCCTTAAGTCATGAGTGTTACTCATAATAAAAATGAGTGGAAGGGCTCACCTGGCTGTGGTGTGAGGCATTGGACTTCACGTGCAGCCAAGGATGATTGAACTGCAGTGTATCCGGAGTTCCCACAGGCCAGGCCAGGCGTGCATACCAAATGACTTTCCAAGGAGTGTGAGAACTATGGAGACATATATGACCCGAGCCACACCTGGTATGAGGGGGAGAGTGGGACAAATGTGCTCTGCCTTCACTTGTCTTCCTGTGGTAGCCCCACAGGCTCATGTATTTAAAAACTTAGCCATCATGAGTGGCACTATTTGAGAAGGATTAGCAATCACTCCAGTGCAAATCTAAATGAAAAGAAGCAATCTGAACAAAGAGAAATACAAATCGGCTAGTCTGAGGAGAAAAGGAGCCACAGGACGTGTAATGGAGCTAATTCCTGTGCTCAAATATAAGGAAAAGCCTGATATTAAAAGGAATAAAGGTGGTGGTGACCTCAGGACAAGACCCCACCCAGATAAGCTTCCACCTCGTGAAAAGAATTCCAAGGCAAGCATAAGCCAGGAAGGAAACCATCAGTACCAGAAGCTGATGTAATTGAATAAGGCCCAGTTCCAGCTCACCAAGCAGCATAACTTAACAGCTTCAGCCACACGGTTCTAGGTTTAGAGTCAAAGATACAAGAGGTTGTGAATCTCCATCCATGGTTAAGGAAAGCCACTGAAGTCCAGCAGAGGTGTCCCTGCAGGGAGGCTCAGAGAGGTCATTTGCATGAAGCTGTGAACGTGAAGCCTGGATTGCCTTGGAGACTCCAAGATGTTAGAGATTTCATTGTTACGGAACACCTGCCGAGGAAAGCTGCCAACATGGAGTGGAAGCAGCCCAAGAGAGAGAAGTGTGTAGCAGTCAACAAGGCTGAAAAGAGTTGGAGATCTAAAGAACGCTTTGACATCAGACATGGCGATGCAGAGTTTGGAGTTTGCCCAGCTGGTTTTCAGTCTTGTTTTGGTCCAGTTTTTCCTCCTTATGCTCCCTTTGGAATGGTAATATGTATTCAGTGCCATGGTATGTTGGAAGCTTGTGATTTGCTTTTTTATTCTGATTTTATTGAAGAGATTCCTGAGTCTCAGAAGGGACTAAGAACTTTGGATAATGTTGAGACTATGATAGACTATGGGACCTTTTGAAGTCAGAATAAATGCATTTTGCCCTACGATATGGCTATAGGACCATAAGGGTCTGGGAGTGGAGTGTGGTGGTGTGAATAAGAATGGCCCCCATAGGCTCCTATAACAGAACACTTGGCTGTGGGGAGTGGCACTATTTGAAAATAATTAGAAGGTGTGGCTTTGTTGGAGAAGGTGTGCTTTCAAAACTCCTTGCCAGATGAGGATGGGGGAATTGGAGCCATGAAGAAGGGGTCCAGAGAGAGGACACAGAAACACACCTGAAGCCCAAAGAGCCAGATCAATAATAACGTGTGCTGGGATTAGAGAGATGTGCTACCATAACCGGTCATGTTTAAGACAAGGTCTCACTCTAGCCCAAGAACTAGGAGTTACTTGTAGCCCAGGCTGGCCTCAAACTCATTATCCTCCTTTTTCACCCTGCCCAGTGCTGGGATGGCAGGTATGGGCCACTATGCCCAGTCACCAAACAAGGGATTCTTTGATTTCTAAATTGGAGATGAACCTGTAGGACAAGTGGTCTTTGGACTCTTTGGAAAGACTGTTCCAAAAACAGTGGATAATTTTGCAGCCTTAGCTACAGGAGAGAAAGGACTTGGCTACAAAAACCAGCAAGTTCCATCGTGTCATCAAGACTTCATGATCCAGGGCAGAGACTTCACCAGGCGAGATGGCATGGAAGGAGAGAACATCTATGGTGAGTGCTTCCCAGATGAGAACTTCAAGTTGAAGCACTATGGGCCTGGATGGGTGAGCATGGCCAGTGCAGGAAAGACACCAATGACTCCCAGTTCTTCATAGCTACAGTTAAGACCTCCTGGCTAGATGGCAAGCATGTGGTTTTCAGCAAAGTTCTAGAGGGCATGGATGTGGTACGGAAGCACCAAGACAGAAGCTGGGACAAGCCCCTGAAGGATGTGATCATTGCAGACTGTGGCAAGATGGAAGTGAAGAAACCCTTCATCATTGCCATGGAGTAGAGAGCCTCAGGGGCCTCCTCCCTCTCAGCAGCTGTCTGTGCCGGTCCTGTTGATACCCACACAGGTGAAGGAAGCCAGTCACAAAGTTCTGTACCACTCTGTCCCTTGTGCTTCCATCTGATGGGGTGACCACACCCCTCACATTCCACAGGCCTGATTTTTATAGAAAACTCCTACCAATGCTGATCAAGTATATATGTGTGTGTATGTACATACACACATACATACACACACACACACACACCTATGTCATGCTTGCTGCCATGCTTCTTGTCATGATGATAATAGGCTAACGTTCTGAAACTTTAAGCAAGCAACTCTTATAAAAGAAAGGATGGTGTATTTTCACAGCAATACAACACTAAGACATTTCCTTTAAGTCTTTATGGACTACTTCAGAATGACCTTCAAAATATTTCACTAGAACACACACATAGAGATAGACACACAGAAATAGGTATGTGCTCATGTACACACACACAAAAGCAGACACACATACATATCACAAAAACAGACATATTTACACATGCACACAGATAGGCACAGATACACACACCCATGCACAGAGACAGGCATACACACACAGAGGCACACAGAGACAGCAGGCACATTCACACATGCACATACAGACACAGAGAGGCACAGACACACATGCAGACACACACACACACTCATCCAATACTACTCCAGTTTAGGTTTTGCTGCCTAGGGCAAGAGTTGCTGCCAAATAAGTAGGCACTTTGATACAGGGCTCTTCCCTCAGCCCCTCCCTGCCTGTCCCCATACTGAATTCCCCTATGCAGAGCTCTGGTCAGAAGACTCATGTATTCTTCATGGTGAGTGACAAGTTCTCCTCTCTTCCACAAGTTTAGTGAAATGATTTCTAGACGTGTTATGGATAAGGTTATAGACATTCCAATGTTGAACTAAGACATTTTCTAGGATTACGAGAGTAGAGATAGGGATAATATTTAATCTTGTCATTGCTAAAGAGTTGGTGAAACTATGCAAGAAACTATGCAGAACCAGTCTAAATGTCAGTCTAAATGTCCACCAGGAGATGAATAAGCAAAGAACACACACACACACACACACACACACACACACACACACACACACACGAATGAGATCTTCATGCTAACCAGACTCCACCATATACTTTCTCTCACTGGGGGATCTAGATTTATCTTTGACATGAGATTAGAAGAGGGGATGCTTCAGGAAAAAAGATTAGACCAACGAGGGAGGAGTAAGAGAGGCAAGACAAGAGGAGACAGACATGTTTTCTCTCATATGTGGGATGCAGACTTTAAATACACATAGGATATAAAAGTAAAAGGGGACTAGTGGGAGCAGGGACAGGCAAAATAAAGAGAAGAGCACATGAGCAGAAAATAATGATAACGCATGTATGAAAATGTCATCACGAAACTATTATTCTGCATGCTACTTTTACTTCTAATCATAGAAAAACAGACAGCTTATTTAGAAAAGGATACTCATGGTGAGGCCAGAAGATGCTGCATGACTCCTTTGAGTTCTGGGCATTTGAGAACCACCTACTGAAGGTACTGGAAGTGGAACTTGGTCCTTTAGACGAACAGCAAATGCTTGTAACTGCTGAGCCATCTTCCTAGCCGACTTACATTCTTCCAGGTTTTCCATCAAGCTGCCTGTGAGCTTCCCCACATTTCTCTTATATTTACCCCAGTTCAGGATCAATGCTTAGAGTGTGAATGTTGGCACACGTGGCATTTCTTATCTTCCTTCCCTTTACCCTTGAAGGTGGACCACACACAGGACTCTGCCCCAGCCCAGGGTGTGATGATGGGAAGTTTATGACTCCCTTTGCTCTTAGAGACCTATTGTAGAGTGTGACCTGAAAACTCCCCAAAAGCACAGAGCATGCAGATTCCTCTCCTTGGTCAGGAGGACAGTTGTGACCTCCAGTATGAGCTGGGGTACATGTTTCAGTTCTTCATGGGTCATTTCTTCCTGCCAGAATGGGCTGAAGGTGGTCCTAGATCCCAAACTTCTCTTATGGATAACTTGCTTGCTTTTTTCTTTCTCCCTCCCTCTTTCTCTCCATCCTTATCCATCTTTCTTTTAATATTTATTTATATGTATATTTTAAAATTTCATATATGTTTTACACTGAATCTATTCCCTCCACATTCTCCTCCCCTACTTCCCTTTGCTCTTTAGACAATTTCATCTCTACTTCCAATCTCTTTAGAGACAGTTCCAAAGCAACAATCATCTATGCAGAAAATGTACAAAACGTGGTATATGGAGGTGACTTTTGCAGCTGGGCACATTCAAAATTTGAAAATAGATGAAAAATTCATTGAGATGAAGAATTTGCCTGAGAGTCTGGCCAGATGGCTCAGTTTTGATGTTGAGTTTGATCACTAGCACCCAGGGATCCCTGTGTTTCTACCTCCTCAGCCTGAGGTTATAGGTGTGTACTAGCCAAATTGGTGGGCTTCAGGTTTAGTGAGAGATCCTGTCTCAAAAACCAAGGAGAGTGATTGAGGAAGATACCCATTGTCAAGTTCTAGCTCCCACATACATGTGCATACACCTACATGGGTGTGTGTACAATACATGATTTATATTTTTAAATCTTCTTAAAAGCACTCACTCAGCTATGAAGTGCAGTTAGATGTATTTGAGGATTCTTTCACTCAGTAATTGTTAAACACACTGAGATTGGATCACAATTGATCTAGACCAAAGATGGAGTATATGAAGAATGGCAATAGGACCCATCATGCATTCTACCCTTGAAGTAATTATGGAATCATTGTAGGGTAGAAAAGTAGGTGTGAACTCCAACATTTGCTGTAGGGTATATATCCTGATCTGGCTTTTATTATGAAGCCACTGGAACCTTAACATAAGCCAATGAATTATTTATGGTTTAATATTTTAGAAAGCATTAGTGCCTGTCAATCCTAGTTTCAAAAGTCAGAATATGTAACGTTTGTGCACAATGAGCCTCCACTGTATACACAAGACTTAGTAGTGATTTGAAGGGTTTGTTGTTTCAGGTGCCTTGGAGGATGGGGTACAGAACTGCTAGGAAGGGATCTGGTGTCCAGGAAAGCACAGGAGAGAACGAGGAGAGGATCGCGGTTAGGCCCTCCTACTGACTTCTAGTTTTCCCTTGGACTGGCTCCAGCTTGAGCTCTTTCTAAAGTTTTTTTTTTTTAATGTCTTTCCTTGGCTCCATTCCACCTACCAGTCCCTCACTTACGTGCCCCAGAGTTCTCTCCAGCTTTCTAGCACTCAGCACGTGAGTCCCAAAGGCTGGTTCCAGTTGGATCAAGCAAACCACAGGCGAGTCTTATCACCACATCCTGACTGCTCTGGGCCTGACTGCTGTTTTCTTGCGCCATCTTCATTTAGACAGCTGTGTTCTCATTTGGAGAACTTCTATGACCTGAAGGACAGATGGGAGAAAAGACATTAAGTAAAGGCAGTGAGGAATTTTAAAGGTCAGGATGTCTTTAAATAGCTTCAGTTGAGGCCATTTCCCATCTTCTCTGTAAAACCTTTCCTAAGTAAACAGAAGCTAGATGGCCATTTTTTTTCTCCTCTGACACTTACTAATTGCCCAGTTCATGATGATGAGCAACAAACTTCCTTAGTGTCCAGGGCTGGCATTCATTTATCCATTGAGTCAGGCCATAGATTTATTAGTTGGGAAGTGAGTTACTGGATTAGAAAACCTGACCACCATGAAAGCTAATAATTTCTATTATTTATGCTATTTACTCATGAAATAAAGACATTCGTGTGTCATTTCATATCTAGAGTCTAGCAACAATGTTCAATGTTATGGCTTCTCTGAGACACAGTGGACAAATAATTGTCACAGCCACACCTTAAATCTATGGATGTCTAATCACAGGATAGGAGATCATACATGTGTTTATTTTTGCATGGCATAGCAATGTAAACTTGTCATCTGTAAAATTCATGCTTGAACCATGCAGTTGAGTTACAAAACAATTACTTTACAAAAAAAACTCATAATTTTTAAAAGAAGTTTACGATGTTGTATGTTTTTTTCATACTCATTGCTATCCAGTTCCACATGCCCCTT
>JADRCC010570509.1:5173-17544 GCA_019843855.1 Hylomyscus alleni | reverse complement strand
GGGATTATTTTAAGTTTCTGTTCAATTTCTCAAAAGAACTATAAATGGTCCATACATTGATGGGGAAGTGCTCATTCCCCTTAGCCAGCAGAGTGAAAGGGAGACACAGATTAAAGCTAAATTCTAGCTCCTCTCAGTCTGAATGATTAATTTTAAAAAATAACAGGCTGACATACATGCAGGAGAAAAGTAACCTTGTACATTGTTGACTAAAATGTAGCCTACTAATTCAGCCCCATGAGAAGTAGTATAGCGACCCCTAAGAGAGACTAAAAAATACCACTACCTCTGACCAGACTGTAGCACGGCTGGATGTTTACCTGAGGAAATCAGAGGCAGGAACGGAGTAGACATCCCTGCACACCCGTGATTATTACAGCACTGCTCATAATAGCCCAGATAAAGAGTAAGCCTGAATGAGTACCAGGAAATGAGTAAAGGAAACTATAGCATATATACCCAATGAAGCATTAAGAAAATGAAGCAATAAAGATAAATGAAACTAATATTATTTTCAGGAAAATACTGGAATGGGAGGTCTTCTCATTCATCAAAGCATACTAGAGTTAGACAAATATCACATTATCTCCCAAACATGGAACTAAAAGCAACAAGTAGAAGAAAGACAAATAGGAAGAGAGAAAGAGACCCTGGTTGGGAGAGAAAAAGGCACTCAAGGAATGGGTGGCTTCATACAAAGCATGGCATATGCCTATGTGGAAATGTTGCTGAAACCCTAGTCATCTCTAAAATCATCATGAGTTGGGGCTGGTTGTTCATGCCCAGCATTAAAGCCCAGAAAGGACAAAAACAAAAGGATCCCAAGAGACTAAATTAATCATGAGAAAAACATTCTACAAAACATGCATCAGAGTAAGCACACCTCAAAACCATCCCAGGTGAGAGTGACGTCTCAGTGGGTAAAGGCACTTACACATTCAATCCTTGAGACCAACTTAGTGGAGGGAGAGAATTGACTCCTCTGACCTCCACGCACATGTGCCTTGGCATGCCTGTAAATGTACACACACACATACACACACAAGGAGAGGGGAAGGGATGGAGAGAGAGTAGGAAGAGAAGGGAGATACAGAAGAGGAAGAGAAGACAAGAGAAGGAGGAGGAAGCATAGTTAAAATAATAATAAAAAAAAAACAATGTCTGAGAAACTTTCACAAACCAAGAAGATGAAATAATTCACAGCAACTAACATCCTGTCACCTCTGGGTGGGATCTTGGGACAGAAAAAAAAAGAATAACTTAAAAAGACTTAACGAAATATCAACTTCAGTTCATGATAATGTGTCGATATCAGTTCATTGCGGCAAGTGCCTTCTATTAATGTGAGATATTAATGACAAAGTTGGGACACAAAAGCTCTACCTTTGTAATTTTTGCACAGACTACTCTAAGATTAAGATCTTATTTTTTTAAAAAAAAAACAACTTCTAGCTTAAAGTACTTTCTAAAATAGAAATGTATAGAAAAGTTTTCCTCTTTGGCAATGACTTGCATCACATCTGCCATCCTGGTTAACCAAATACCTGAAATATACTCTGTTGCTTTTTCTGGTGACTTGCTCTCTCTCACTCCCTGGTCTATCACTGTGCAACATGACAAATGCTTGATCCCCCACTCCCACCCCCCACCCCCGTTAACTTTCCCTACCCCTTGTTGTTAAAATCTGAAGGCTACACGTTGTGCTCTAGTGTTACATGATTCCATCTGCAAAGCCGCCTGCACGTCTGCAATGTCTCCTGTTCTCTCTTCTCACAGCTGTGTATTTCTCCACTTCAGCTTCTGATTGATTGTGCGGTGTGTTCCCTCTTGCAACCACGCAGAATTTCTCCCCTGGCTCTCTATAAACACCAGGAGGAGTTGAGTTCCTTTCTGTCTTCAAATCTTCAAGCATAGAAAGGTCAGTTCTCCGTAATAAACACAGCTTGTGTAATGAAGGATTTCCCCTAGTGGGAAAAGCAGCAGATAAAACCATCTTTTAGTGAGAATGGTAGGGAAGAAAGACCTGGCATTTGTCTTTTCTTAATAGTTCAATCCTTGACATTTAGCATGTTTTTTGGAGCCTCTCTAGGATTAGAATGAGATTATCCTCAATTATTTGCTAACTTTGGAGAACAAACATTATGTTCATGTTATTAATTACCCATGCAAAGTAGTATTTCAGGAATTTCTCCCCATTAACTTAACCTCTACAAAAGGAGATCTAAAGCCTAGTATAGATGTATGAATGAGAAAGAGAAAGGATAAAACAGCAGCTGGTGTTTGCTAATCAAGGCTAAATTAGGGGGCAGATCAAATCCCTGTTGCCCTTCTAAATCTCCCCATATATAGACAGAATTCCACATCCAAAAACTTCTTCCCTTAGTTTAAACAGTTTTCCTAACCTGGGACTCTGATCCTTCTGGGCTCCCAGAGCTCTTAACAACAAAATTCCCTTTATACCTCGTATATTTGGCTAAAACAGATACACAGAGTCAAAATGCAAACTCCTGATCCTCACGATCGGTTTCATGTTTTTAGCACATTGACTCGCTTCAGGTTAAACAGAAACATTACTGGTAGGAAAAATACATCCTTGGTTGCATGTGCTCCTTGAACACAGCCTTACAGATTTTGAGGTCAAGGTAAGAAAGTTATAAGACATTGTAAGAGGTAGAAACACTGGAAACACTTAATTTCAGGAAATGCAGAATCTGGCCTTCAGAATGCATTTAGCAAATTGGCATGATTTGAGAGAACTAAAAGCAGGACTCCCTGGGTCTTTTCTAAACTTCCCAATGGATTTAACATACTAATGAGCTACTACCTCCAGTAAAAACAGAAGGATGGATGCAGAATTGGTGCTTTTCCCTAAACACCTGGAAAGCCAATGTGATAGTTCAAGGAAGCAAACAGAAGTCATGAGAAGAGTAAGACCTCAGGTGACCATGGCGGAGGACAGCATGAGAGACTCAGGGGAGAGAAACTCCTGGCCCAACGGCATGGAACAAGAGAGTGGAAAGGACATAGGGAGATGGTAGAAAGGAGAGTTGTAGTATGATTGGAGGAACAGCAAACAACATTATCATGAGCACATTAATCACCTCGAAATGCATTCAAATCTTCGCAATTTTACCCAGGTTCTCATTTCCTCTAAAATAACAATGATTTCAACACACACACACACACACACACACACACACACACACAAAGATTTATCATTCTATTCTCTGTCTTGGGTAAATATTTGGATTTATGCAATTTACCAATGCACTATAAAATTACAGCGTTGGAAGAGAAAACATGAAATCTAGAATTATGGCCAAAACTCTCAATGAGATTATTCCTTTTTTTTTAAACCACTATTCAAAAGCTAGGTTTTCTTATTTTAATTGTATTAAATTCCTGTAATCATATTCCTTCAAAAGAAAAATAACGACTACCTACTTATTTTACTGTTCTGTGTTATGTATAATATGGAACTTAGGGAGGTTCTCTCTCCTTCCCGTGGCTACCTCCTCACCCCCATAACTGACTACTAAAATCACACACATTTGAGTCCAACAGGAATCGCACAAAGAAAAGCACAGCCAATGAGCCTCAACTAGGAAAGATTTTTCATCTTATAACAGTGCAGAAAATGATGGACCATTTCCTTGAGACAGCAAATGTATACTGAACCTGACTCATGCACAGAACTATGAGAGAGGTTTTCTTCAGAACCCGTAACATATGCTGCTATCGAGGAAGAACCTCTGGGAAGTCATGCAGGGGTGGATGTGTTTCATTTGGTCCACGTGACGCTTTCAAACTAGCTTTTGACATTCTGAGTTCTAAACGTTTACCAGTATCCCATAAAAAAGCGCTTGCGTAGCCCATTTTTAGCACGAGTTTGGAACCTTCACTGTTATGAATAGTGACTTACACTGATAGATGCGGTTTTCTCCAGTGTTTAAACTTTGTATCATCAAACTTTGTTTCACAGTACGTGTCTAGGATACAAATGGCCTCTCCCTTGTGTCTCCTGTCCCCTGATGTCATCCCCTGTGTCTCACTAGTACAAGTGGGGTCCAGAGATATGACTAGAGAAGAAAGAAGCAGCAGGAGAGGAGTCAACAGGCCTTTGGGAGGACCTGTTGTGTGTCCAGCAGGGAGTTAGAAGCTTTACTTAGATTATTTGAGTTAATCCTAGAAACAGTCTGTAAGATAAAAATTTTTATACTGACTTTAGAGAAAACAGACTCAAAAAAAGACTAAGCAATTTCCCCAAGGCTCACATGACTAATGAGTATTGAACTCAAGATACTTCTGTTTTAGATAATGAAGTTCTGGAATATTCTATTTGAAAATGTTTGTGGTGCTTTCAAAAACTTAAAAATCAGAATTTATATGGGAAAGTGACATGTAGAAATGAGATAAGACTGAAACCTTAGGCAGGGCGGTGGTGGCGCATGCCTTTAATCCCAGCACTTGGGAGGCAGAGGCAGGTGGATTTCTGAGTTCGAGGCCAGCCTGGTCTACAGAGTGAGTTCCAGGATAGCCAAGGGCTACACAGAGAAACCCTGTCTCGAAAAAAAAAAAAAAGACTGAAGCCTTATTTAGCCTCTGACCAACAAAGGTGTTGTTAACTTTAACTACACATTTAACATTTTGTGTCCAATATAAAATTTCTGAAAAGTAAAAAGCATTCATCCGACTTACTTTCACTCCTTTTTTACTTTTTTGTTTGATGTTTTTGAAGGCAGGGTTTCTCAGTGTAACCAGAGCCCTAGCTGTGCTAGACTTTCTTTGGAGACCAGGCTGGCCTTGAACTCACAGAGATCCACCTGCCTCTGTCTCCCAAGTGCTAGGATTAAAGGCATGTGCCACCATGCCCAGCTGACTTTCAACCTTTAGAATTGTTTCAGGAAGGTATTCTATACATACACACAAACACAGAGAGACATACAGACAGAGACAGAGAGGGGGGGGGCGGAGAGCATTCCTTGGCTATAAAACAAATAAGCAAAATAGTTTTAATAGAGACATTTAAGGGGGAGTTTGGAATTGGTACAAGACTCACCTAGACATCAAATTTTCAGCATAAAGAAGATTTATTGCCCAAGAAGGGCAAGCAGTGGGGATGAGAGACTGCTTCCTGATTTGGGAAAGGCAGGGAGCAAGAAGCAGCTGGTGTGTCTTTCAGGAGTGGGTTTTTAAGGAGAAAGGCGGGCAGTCTGTGATAGGGAGAGTTGGTAAGTCCTGATTGGATAAGTTAGTCACTGTAGCCAAATAATGAATTTTGATGGCTGGACTAAGTCTTTAGACTCAGGAATGGGTCAGTGGTCAAATAAGGGAATAGACCTTGGGGGCCAGCTTTAGGAATGTAATCTAACAGTTATGAAGAGAAAGGGAAGGGTGTTAGACAATTCAGGTCTGCAGTGCTTGGGCCTGCCTGTTAGAGAACCTTTTAGGTTGTATGCTTTCCAAAAGGAAAATATTTTATGAAAAGCAAAAGGGAGGTGTGTTACAGCATATTCAGGTAAATAGTCTGAGGAGGTCCTGCATAAAAGAACTCAGAAAGATTTTCTCTGGAGGGGGAATCCTGGCTTAGTTTGCTTTTTTATTACTACCCTAAAACACCACGAACGAAAGAAACTTGAGAAGGAAATGGTTTGTTTGGTTCATTCCAATCACTGTCTATCATGAAGGGAAGTCAGGGCAGGAACTCAAACAGGAGCCTAGAGGCAGGAAGTGAAGCAGAGGCCACGGCGAACATGGCTCACTAACTTGATCTCCGTGAGTTGCTCAGCCTACTCTACACAGGATCACCTGGCCAGGGGTGACAGTGTCTACAGTGGACCCACCATACCACTCATTAATCAATAGAATGTTCCACAGACTCATCTACAGGCGATGTGATGGAGGCATTTTATCTGTTGAAGTTCCTTCTTCTCAGATGACCCATATCCAGCACGGATGCCCAGAAGAACACTACGCCAACAGTGAGGTCGTCATATCAAAGGACAAAAATAAAACCTGTGGTATCTGAATGGATTGAATGGATAGGTGTGAGATGAAGCCATAAAAGACAGGACAAGGAAACTAAAGAAGTTTCTTGTCGTGTCATGTGATGCAGACTCACTCACGTGGTGTTTTGCTAAGGCAAGACTGATGAGAGGACATGTGATGTTTGGAGAAAGTATAAATAGGACTCAACTGACAGTGATAGTGCACGTGAATAGCTAGCCTTGCAATGCTTTGCTGATCTCTCATCTAACTGATTTCACTTTGTTAAGAAAGACAAGACAGAGAACTTCTCCTGGCATTCAGGCTGTTTCTGGCTGCTCCTGCTGACTCCTGCCAATTCAATTGTTTCTGTTGGATTGTGCCACCACTACTGATTCATGTTTGGTATCCTGACACTACAAAACTGAACTGCTGGTGTCCTAACAGACAGAGATTGGAATGGCTCTAAAGAACTATTTCTAAACAGGTCTACATCTCCTTGTCCTATTTATCATCGTTTCTCCCCCTACCTTTAGATGGTGGGCAAGGAGGGTGGTTGAAGCATTTGAGAGCCCTTATTTAAAGTAGGTTTTTTAAAACTCTAGGTCATCAGAAAACATCTAAGTGCAATGGGAAATCTGGATCACTTTAAGCAGGGAACAAGGTATTGGTATGTGGCAGCTCCAGGCTCAAGTCATCAGAGCAAACAGGCTAGAGCAGCAGCCTAGGATATGCAGTATGGAAGGGCAACTGGAAAGATAGAGAGGTGGAAGTGCCAGTGGATACATCATGGGAGTAGGAAGAACAGGCTTGCTGGTTGAATGGATGCTGTGAGGCAAAGGAAAGAAAGGGTAAAACCTAGAGGTAAAAGTCAATATTAGAGCATGTCCTTAACATGCCTGAAGCCCTGGCCTTTATTCCTAGGATCAAATCCCCTTCAAAAAGACTAAGCAAGCAAGCAAAATAGAAAGTTTACTATCAAAAGACAAAAACAAAAAACAAATGCAATTACTGCAATGAACTTTCTGTATAATGTTTTTTCCAAAGATCTCCTCTTGATTACTGTGCAGCTTAACGACTCATGAAATGCCAGGGTTCATGAGGCACAGCCTGGGAAGGCCATCTTGAAGATCTAAATAGCCATCACCCCAGCCTATGTTCCTGAGAGTAAAATTGACTTCTGTTCCCTGGGCTAAGACTGCAAGTTATGATGAGGAGCAGGAATGTGGAGTCTAAAAGTTTTATGACGGATTGTGCACAGCTAAATCAGTTAGTGATCGATGTCAACAAGTCCTTTTAAAAATATGTATACACACATGTCTACGTGAGAGTCTGTTCGTGTGTGAGCTCAAGTATCTGCAATCCAGAAGACACTGTCAGATGTTCATAGGAGCTGAGGTCACATGCAGTTGTTAGCCACCTGACACAGGAGCTAAAAACCCAACCACCTCAAGAGTAACTTATGTTCTTAACTTTTGGATCATCTCTGTCCAGATCCATGGACAAGTATTACATCCAATAATATTTTAATGTGACTACTATCACCATAATTGCAATTCCAAATCTTGCTAGCGAGGCTAATCCAGTGCTAGATAACATCGGTGACCTACCATAATTGAGACTCTGCTTTGTCACATGTAGCATCTTGAGAGTGGACACACATCTGAACATTTAACTGGCATTTCAGTCCTAGTTGTTATCTTAGTTTCATAGTAAGATGAGCAGCTCAAGGGCATACATCCATGCAGAAAGAGTTAATGTTCCTCTATGTTTAGTATTTAATCCTGAGTTTGTTTTCCCTCCCTAAAAGATAAGTCTTTGAAGACTCCAGTTTTCAAAGCAACTTTATAATTAAACGAGTAGTAAAGGTAAGTGAAGAAGACAAACAAACAAGTTTGTACAATTCTGTCCATAGTCCCTGCTCTCTTCTTCCTCTGAACTTAGATGCTGAACGTGATAAAACCATTAATAAAGACACTAAGAGAATTCTTCACAAAATTGATATGCAGTACTAAGTTCAGTACGTCTTCTAGCTTGCTTGGATTTTATTGAAATCAAACCAAAAATAATTTTGAAATGTGATTTGCTAAAGGAAACATCAGATGGGACTGAGGTGGAATAAAGAAAGAAACAACCGCTGGAGACAGCATCAAGAGGTCAAGAGGCACACTCTCACATAGACACAGATGTATGAACGTTTTTAAAATGGCTTGTTGACATTGATTACTAGCTGACACAGTTGTTCACAATTCATCAGAAAACATTTAGAGTCCACATTTTTGCACCTCATAAGGCCTAGAAATTGATCCGGATATGAACTGGCATTTTCTAGAGAGGTCCAAAGCAGTTCACTTTTAAACAATTGTGCCCTCTCTGGTCCTCTGTGAAGGGTTGCTGTGACCAAGGTGCTGTCCCACACAAACCCAACCTTCTGACATTTAATCACAGTCCCTCACTCTCTCTCCACTTGAAGCAGCCTACATGTCGATAATATACACCTGTCCATCTGGTCCAACAGTGTCCACAGCATGAGGAGAAACAACGTAGTCCAGGATGACTAAGAGAACCAAGAGGGTTTTATGAGTGCAAGGAAATTTTCCCAATAATAACGGAGAGTCAGGCCCAGTACAATCAGTCTCCAAATCTAAATTAAAAGCTGTCCCACTGTCTCCAACAGCATCTTCAGCAACGGCGAGAGGAAATAAAAGGTCCGAGGAGAGTATCAGCTTGTCAGCTTGGGCTTCTTAATTGTACTTTGGGGCTGTTTGTCTGAGGGAGATTGAGAAGTTGTGTCTGGAGGTGGAAGATTTTTAAGCTACTGGAACACCAAGAACTGAGGGTAGCTGGAAATTAGTTTTTGTTGTGTCTTAAGTTTGGGTGCCTTGGTGAACAAGCTACTGGAAGAGAGAACAGGCTGGATTGGTTCAGAGTCTTTAATAGATTAACCTAATTAAGCCAACGTCACTTAGCGATGGGTTTGTGTCAAGCATCACTGGATCCTGTGGGTATCATGCCCTTTCTTTCTTTTTCTCTTTGTTCTCGCCCCCACCTCTCTCTCCTCTCCCTTATTTCCTTCTCCTTTGCTCTCACTTCTCATCTTGTCATGACTGCTCCAACCTACATGTATAATAAAATCATGTCTAGCCTTCCTGTACTTCTGCCTGACCTAGTCTCTAGGGTTATTTTGAAATTTAATCTTTCTCCTCTGAGTATTCAAGCCACTAAACATGATCCAATTTGCACAGTTAATGAGATGTTCTCTAGCCCACCATTCAAATAAAGCTATAGAATAAGGCTGGGGCGGCGTGACCCTGTGCAATGCCATATGCTACCCAAGAGGCCTTCCAATCACAGCTACATGCTCTAGTTCACAGCTATGTGATTGCCAATGGTGATGAGATACAAACCACTGTTTCCAGAGAAACTCAGCAGAAGCCGGTAACAGGCCTCATGCCTCGCAAACACGTACTGATCAATCTGTCCTTCAGGGATTGACAGAGTCGGTCTAGAGGCTCAAATCTTCAAGGCCATCCTCATCAACATAAGAAACTTAAGACTAGCCTGGGCTACTTGAGACCCTGTCTCAAAAAATATATATATTTTTAAAGAAAGGAAAGAGGGGGGAGGGAGGGAAAGAAAGAAAAAAGAAAGAAAGAAACAACAAAAAAGGGAAAGAAACAAAGCAAAAAAATAAAAAGAAACAGAGAAACCAACATAGAGTGTATGCCTGTGACATATGTGAGCACCACAGAGTCCATGTGGACTTGCTCTAGAGTTGACCACAAAGTCAAACTCAGCTAGCATTCTGCTTCTTGGACTTGCTGCAATAAGTTTTCATCACTTGCTTAATAGGCATTATCAAGATGTACAAACTGACACTTACGCGTTAACCAAGAACACATTAACTAAAGAACCCCCTCCAATAACCTTAATTATAATTAAAACTAGATACAACTTGTACATTTCTCTTTTGTTAATTTAATTTTTTTCATTTTAAAATAAGATAATTACATCATTTCCCTTTTCCCTTTTCTTCCTCCAAACCCTCCCTTGAACCTCCCATTGCTCTCTCTCAGTTTCATGACCTCTTTTTCTTTCATTATTATTGGTGTGTGTGTGTGTATGTATGTGTGTGTGTGTGTGTTCCTAAATACATAAGTACAACCTCATCAATCTTTATAGTGTTACTTATATATATATGTGCTCATGTGGGTTTCTCTAGCAGATCTTGGAACGCTCTGATGTAACTTCTAATGATGTATTGGTTTTTTGGTTTTTCACATTTTCTCTCACAGACCTGTTGTCCTCAAGTGTTTATCTTGGCTATTAGCAAAATATGGCTTGGGATTATACAAAAACTATGAAAAGTAAGATAATGTATTATAAATCCTATACTGACTCCCTAGCAGAAGCAATTCCTAGCAGTATATACAAATATAATAAAAAGGGCACTTAATATAGATCATTTTCTATTTAATTGACACATAATAATTGTATATTATTAGAATGCTAAGATGACAATGGGCCTCTCTCTTCAATTTAGAGATGAGTGGCATCATGACCAGCATTACATTAGTTTCATTGTGCCACAGATACTCTTTTTTTTAAGTCAAATCTCCCATTTTTATTTTTATTTTTCAATTAGATATTTTCTTTATTTACATGTCATATGATTTCTCCTTTCCCAGTTTCCCCTCCAAAAAACAAAAACAAAAAACAAGAACAAACCCCTGTTGCCTCCCCCTCTCCCCATGCCTGCCACCCCACCCTCTCCTACTTATTGACCCTGGCATTCCCCTACACTGGGGCACAGAACCTTCACAGGGCCAAGGGCCTCTCCTCCCATTGACGATTGACTTTGCAATCCTCTACTATACACATGCTGCCAGAACAATCACTCTCACCATGTGCACTCCTTGGTTGGTGGTTGAGTCCCTGGGAGCACTGAGGGTACTAGTTAGTTCATATTGTTGTTTGTCCTAAGGGGCTGCAAACCCTTCAGCAACTTTGGTCCTTTCTCTAACTCTTTTTTTGGGGACCCTGTACTAAGTTCAATGGATGACTGTGAACCTCTACATCTGTATTAGTCAGATACTGTCAGAGTCTCTCAGGAGATAGCTATATCAGGTTGGCTTGTCCTTCTTTCAGTCTCTGCTCCATAGTTAGTCTCTGCAATTCCTTGCATGGGTATTTTGTTCCCCCTTTTAAGAAGGAATGAAATGTCCACCTTTTGGTCTTCCTTCTTCTTGAGTTTCTTGTGGTTTGTGGATTGTACTTTGTGTATTCAGAACTTCTGGGCTAATAACCACTTATCAGAGAGTGCATATCATGTGTGTTCTTTTGTGATTGGGTTACCTCACTCAGGATGATATTCTCCAGATCCATTCATTTCCCTAAGAATTTCATAAATTCATTGTTTTTAATAGCTGAGTAGCACTCCATTGTGTAGATGTACCACAATGTCTGTATCCATTCCTCTGTTGAGGGACATCTGGGTTGTTTCCAGTTTCTGGCTCTTATAAATAAGGCTGCTATGAACATGGTGGAGCATGTGTCAGATACTCTTAAATCAGTGTTTAACCCTAAGCAGGTTTGGACTGATGTACACTATCTCACTGGCTTTCCTAATTCAGCAATAAAGCAGGCAATACTTTCCAGACTCACAAAGGAAAAAAGATAAATCTTGAAGATGAATATGAGCAAACTGCCCAAAGTGATACAACATAAGCAAACAGAGCAGCAACAAACCCCAACCACGGCAACGTGATTGTCTAAGTTTGGGTTTCTATTGGTGTGATAAAAGTATGTGACAAAAAGCAACTTGAGGAAACAAGAGTTTTTTTCCACTTACACTCAGATCACCCTCCATCACTGAGGTGTGATGGACTCTTCACACAGGGCAGAAACTCAAGGCAGGAACTTGGAAGCAGAAGCAATAGAGGTATGGTGTTCACTAGCCTGTTCCCCATGGCTTGCTAAGCCTAATTTCTTAAAGCACCAGGACCACCAGCCCAAAAGTGGCACCTCCTACCATTGGCTGAGTCCTTCTATATAGACCAATTAAGAAAATGCACCACAGGCTTGCCCATTGGCCAGTCTGGTAGGGGCATTATCTCATTGAAGTTTCCTCTTCCCAAATAACCCTAGCTTGTGTTGAATTGACATAAAACTAGCCAGCATAATAATAAATGATGGTAGTGGTGATGATGATAATGAAGATAAATAGATGATAGATAGACAGCAAATGATAAATAAGTAGATAGATAGATATATACATACATAGATCGATAGATACATACATAGATAGATAGATAGATAGATAGATAGATAGATAGATACATAGATACATAGATACATAGATACATAGATACATAGATACATAGATA
>JADRCC010570504.1:5890-17164 GCA_019843855.1 Hylomyscus alleni | reverse complement strand
ACACACACACACACACACACACACACACACACACACACACCAAGTCTCTAGGGAAGGTGTGAAAAGAATGATGGGGGTAGGGACAGGAACACTCTATCCCATGCTGTTAAATGCATGTAAATCCTATGTGTAAAGCAGCCTCAGTTGGAACCTAGTGAGCCATCCCCACACATGGACTTAGCCAGGAAAACACAGCAAAGGCAGGGCTCTCTACCAGTGATGTTCTGCCACGGCTAGTCAACGGCTTGGGTACATGGTGTTTAATGTGTAACTAACCTCTCTCTCTGTATCCATATGCCAAAAATGCAGATGAATCAAATTTAACTTTTTAAATCATAAAAGTTCTAAATGAAAACTTTAAAAAACAACCGAACAAGGTAAGGTTTATGCAGACCTTAAAGACTAAAAAGAAAAAGATTGATCATTTGAAACCATAACAATTTCGGCAAAGCAATATATAAGAATGTGTGTGTGGTATGGATGTTGGGAGAGTGGCTGGGAGGTAGAGTGGGGTTGGGGTGTGAAGGGGTGGTGTATGTGTGGTGTGCGTGTGTATGTGCTCGTGCACGCATGCGTATATGTGGGTGCATGTGTCAGAAGAAACCAAAGCTAGGTGTAGTTGTTCCTATCTGTGACCTTAGCACTGTACTGGAGAGACTAAGTCAGGGGGCTTACAAGTTCAAACCTAGGCTGTGCTACAGAGCGAAATTCTGTCTAAGTAGAGAAAAACAAATAAAACCACAAAAATAGGCTGGATGGTGGTGGTGCACGCCTTTAATCCCAGCACTTGGGAGGCAGAGGCAGGCAGATTTCTAAGTTTGAGGCTAGCCTGGGGTCTACAGAGTGAGTTCCAGGACAGCCAAGGCTACACAGAGAAACCCTGTCTTGAAAAAAACAAAAAAAGAAAAAGAAAAACCACAAAAAATATAGATAAGCATAACCTGGGAAAACTTCCCAGCGAGCTCACTTCCCTTAAGTGAAAAAGTAGCACAGATCCGTAAGAAACATAAAGGTCAAGACAGGGCTTAAGGCAAGCATTGGTCCAAGTGTAAGAGCGTTCAGCCCTGGAGAGTGAGCCCTGCAGAACTAGCATAGAGCATGGCGACTGTCACTAGAAGAAGTAAATCCTGACCTTCAGTTCAGCCAAGTGTGGATTGAAATAAGCTTTAACTGCATGTGAACTGAACCAGTACAGCGATGTATTCATGTTCCTATCCCCTAAACATTAGAGCATAATAACCACTTATACAGACATTTACCTGTGTTTGGTGTTGTAGGTCACAGAGAGGTCAATCAGATACACATGAGTATGTACACACACAGCTTCCAAGCGTACACTACTCCATTTGCTATACAGGACTTGAGAATCCGTGGGGTTTTGGTATCTGGGAAGAGCCCTTGGATCTCAAAGGGATGACTGTATCTTAGAGATTTGCTACGACCATGGATCTTAGCATTCTCTCTCCACACAAAAGGGGACTGTGATAGGTGAGGATGTGTTAACTAGCTAAGTTATAGAAATTATAGCACAGTGTATTTTTATACAAAAACATGTTGTACACATTTAGAAGCACATTTTCTATTTTCCAATTATCCTCCAATAAATCTTGGGAGGTGGAGGGGCTAGATCCTATAGAGGGATGGACAAAGAGTAAGGTTTTTTTAGTGTAGTTTTGGGGGCATGTAGATGTGTTCATGTTTGTGTGTGTGTGTGTGTGTGTGTGATGCATATACACTCGAAGGTACATGTGCATATGGAGGCCAAATTCATTGCCAAATGACTTCTTTTATTGTTCTCCATTCTATGTTTTGAGGCAGGGCCTCTTGTTGACTGAAAACTTGAGATTCCAGATAGACTAGCTGGCTGGAAGCCTCCTACCCTCATGATTTGCCTATCTCCAGCACCCCCTTCCTTCTCAGATACTGGGGTTACAGGGATATGCCACTGTGTCTGGTTATATGGCTGTTAAAGATCGCAACTCAGGCCCCTGAACTTACAGCTCTTGGCAGTAAGAGCTGGCCACTGAGCCATTTCCTCAGCCACACAAATGCTACGTTAACAATCTGGATCTGAAGTGTCCCCCAGAAGCCAGGGCCCCAAACCTTTAAGAAGGAGGCGGAGTTGGAGGAAATTAGGTTATTGGGGTATGACTTTGAAGAGGATTTGGGACCTTGACCCTTTCTCTCTCTCTCTCTCTCTCTCTCTCTCTCTCTCTCTCTCTCTCTCTCCATCCTAGCTGCCACGAGGTAGAATCTTGTCATCTGACTCCTGTCATGGTGTTCTGCCTCACCACAGTCCCCCAACCAACCACAGACTGAAACGTTTGAAACCATGAGCTAAATGAGTCCTTCCTCCTTTAAGGAAATCTTAATGATTGTGTTACAATAACAGTGTTCAGGAAAGGCTTAGGAGAAGTGACATGTGCCAGGCATGGTAATCTGTACCTTAATCTACCCCCCTGAGGGGCAGAAGCAGGAGGATTATGACTTTGAGGCCAACAGAGGTCACAAAGAGAGACTCTACGGAAGACACAAAACCAGAAGGGAGGGCAGGAGGGAGACACACATGGCTTAGCTTAGCAGATGAGCTTAGGACATAGTGTTTGACTTCACTTATGATGAATGACACGCATGCGAAATCGACATGATGCCACTGTATACCTAGTGTTTAGGGTAAGGTCAAGGAGCTGGATGGCACAGTCTGAGTGAGTCGGCACTTTTAATAACAGCTACTAGAACTGGTATAGTTTGGCTATGAAGTATCTCACCAAAAGTCTTGGTTCCTAGAGAGTGATCAAATCACTCTCTGATTAGGGGTGACTGGATCATGGTGGTCTCTTACCCAATCAATGGATGATTCAATAAAGAGTGCATAATCTGATGATATCACTGGGAAGTAAAGAAAGCTCTTGGAAGTGGGGCCTGGTTAAGGAAAGTAGGTCTTGCGTCTCTGTTTTTCCCTTCCCTTCCTGTCTGCCATTCAGTGAGCTGTTTTGCCCTGTCACATGCAGGACCCCTACAGGCTCTCTGCAATGGAACAGAGCGAGCATGGTCTGAAAGAGTAACATAAATTAAATGTTTCCTCCCTTATGTTATTTATTCAGGTATTTGGTCACAGCCACATAAAAAACTATCAGCACAATGGCCAGGGGCTGTGTCTATTGTTCCCTCTCGGAAGACATTTCAGCCATGTCCATTAAAGTTAGCATGCTCTAAAGTTGACAAAAGCTGCTAACCTTGATTTATGCAGGACATGCTCCTACAGTACAACTCATATCCCAACACAGGGCTGATCACTGCTGCCAGAAACCTCCTAAGAGTTGGCTTGTAATGGACTGGTTAACTCACTATTGCCCATCTATGGTTCATGCCCTGGATAACTGCTTAAACAGTCAGCCGGATCTGGACACTCTCCAGCATTTACCAAGAAAAGAAAGAGCAAGGTGAAGGCCCTACATAGCCAGTGCAGTGCCTGTCTGTCTATCTATCAGTATATATACTGATACAGATATATATACAGAATATATATATATATATATATATATATATATATATATATATATATTCTGGTATAAATTCAGGAAGCTTTAGGAGGGAGTCAAAGGAGATTTAGTATTAGTTTCCACAGAAGAGAAGACAGGATCTGAACTGAGTTTCCTATACTGTGCAGGTATGAAAGGATATTCCACAGAGATTTCTAGAGGGAATTCATTTTCACCTTCGTAGATCTCGGCCTGAACCAAACTCTATCTTGAAGAAAAACTTAAAGCCCTCTGCTAAGCAATAAAAGTTCCCATTTTAAAACATGTATAATGCCTGTCATTGAGTATTAGTGAAAAAATGATTGTGTTTGTAAAAGAGAAAAGCTGTTTGCTTTCCTAGCTCCTCTCATTACCCTTGTGGTTCCACAGAGTTACCTGATTCCCAGCTTGTCAATCATGCCATCGATGGAGCTTTGTCCACTCACAAAAAGGACATCTCTATTCAGGAGTCTTCTTTGGACAGGCCCCAAGTATTCATTTTAAGAGCAAGTAAAATCTTGGACCTAAGTGCCCAACAAGGTGGCTTTGTCATGTGAAGACCTCCGAGTGAAGGAAGGTTTAAGGGACAGTCTCAGTTCCAGGACCAGAGGCCTCATGCCCTGGGGACCCCATTCTCCCATGTGGACAACATGCAGGCCAGGCATGGCACATGAAAGTTATAGATGGGCTATCAATGAACCCCAGTCCCCAACACACAAGGCCAATAACTTTGGCAGGACGAGCCTAGAGCTGAAGGTAGGGTGTTGGGATTGCAGACATCCCACAAGAGCTTCAGTTCACACACAGAAAAGTATCCTGTGTGAAGTATGAAGTATGAGCTTGGGATCTTTGTTATTTTGGACAAAAGTAGTCACTGTTAGGTGCTATTGCTTGTGACCAGTACCAACCTTTGGGTTTTAAAAAACACATGCATGCTGGATTCTTACGTAAGATTGTTCACATGGTGCAACTCTTGACACATCCTCTACCTCTAAACTTATGTTGCTTTCAGCCAATGATTCCTGCAGAAGGGGACATCTGGAAGGCACCTCCTATCTTTCATCACTTTGGAAAGTCTCTAGGAGTCTCTCTTGACATCTGCAGGTTCTTTTCCAGTGAACTCCTTGAAACCTGAACAGTGCATCTTATGGAAGCATTGTTTTCCCCTCCAGGGGTGGCTGCGCGCCGAGCTTTGCTAAGGCATCTCAGCATGAGGATGATGAGCTGAGATCAAAGCCTGGGTTCTAACCCATTCTGCCACTCCATGGCTGGTGAATTCAAGCCAGTGACTCTCACTGAACCTGCTTCCTCCTCTGTGATGGCACCTATCTCTTATTGCTATTACAGTGACTGAAGAGCTGATGTACTGGAGCCCTTAGATCACTGGTGCCTGACTCAACTAAGTACCTGTTGAGTTTTACTCACCTTCTTGTACAGGTACTCCAATCTTTTTAATTCACTCATCCATCCATCCAGCTATTAATTTGAGTGCTGGGATTGAACTTGGGGCTTCATATGCCAAGCGTGAGTCTTACCACCAGGCCACACCCTCAATTATCCTCATGATCAGGGGCACTACAGATAAAAATCATAGGCTAAGAAGTAACAGCCTCAAGAACCTAGACATGGCTCTAAATGCAGGCATGGCACTATCCCCCTTCAACCATGGACCATCAGCTATATTATTTTAGCCTGACTGTGCCATAAGACAGACAGTTCATGCCTTGTAGCATCACTGGTCATGTGACATGATACAGGCATAGTACACAGCATGGGGCTGGGCCATACCATGTCTGGTTATGCTGGCTAGGATTTTACTTTGCTTTTTATGAACTTGACACAAGCTATAGTCATCTGAGAGGGGGGAACCACAACTGAGAAAATTTCTACATAAGATTGGTCTATAGGCAGGCCAATGTGGGATTTTCTTGATTAACGATTTGATGTTAGGGCAGGCAACCCATTGGTAGTAGTACCATCCATTGGCAAGGTCATCCTGGATGGTACAAGAAAAAGGGCTGAGCAAGCCAGTAAGAAGCATTCTCCATGTTCTCTCCTTCAATTCTCACTGTGTTGAGTTCCTGCCCTGACTTCCCTCAGTGATGGAGTATGACACTGAGAGTTGTAGCTGAAATAAGCCCCTTTCTCCCCCAAGTTGTTTTGGCCATGGTGTTTATCATGGCCATAGAAGTTCTAATTAAGACAACTGGTCAATGTTAGGATGAAGATGCTCTCACTTGAGTTTCGGCAGTTGTTCTCATGATCATGCATCTCTCAGTTCTTTGGGATTTCTACCACAGTTCTCTTCAGTCTAGAAGGCTGAAATGCTCACTAGCTGGAGGCACTGGTTTAGCAGATTAGGGCTTGTACAAGCAACACCTCCCCAGACCTTCCCTGCAGGTGCAGGAAGCCAAGTACACAGCTCCAGCTATATGCTGGTGTGTGTGTGTATGTGTATGTGTGTGTGTGTGTGTGGTGTAGATATGTTCATATAGGCACATGTATGTGGAGGTCAAAAGTCATCACTAGGCATGTTCCATGATTGCATTTCGCCTTATCTGAACATGATACCCAGAGCTCATCAATCTGGTTATGCTAGTGGCCAATGAGTTCCAGGGATCTGCTTGTCTCCAAGCATTGGCGTTACAGACATGCATCACTGCATCTGACTTTTTACACGGGTGCCGGGGACCTAAACTCAGGTACATGGCAGGTACTTTTAACAACTGAGCCACCTTCCCAGCTGCTTTACTGGAGCTCATTCACAGAAATTCTTTAATGTAAATGGAGAGACAATACAGGTGGTTTGGGCATTTCCCTTTCTTCTCCCTGTTGGAATAGAAAGCAACGGCTAGAGTCATCCAGACAATGAAGGTATGAGGCTGAAGACCAAGGGAAGCAAGGATGCTAATCTGACACAGTCACTGAATGATCAGTGGCTCCCCTCTAGACGTCTGCACGCCACTCACATGCTTCTCTGCTATATAAGCAAATGACAAGTACAGCCTTGAACCCAAGTCCATCCCAGATAGTTCTCATGAGCTCATACATTACAGTCTAGGTTTTTCTGTGATCTCATTACAATCTCCTTTTGTCATTTTATTGGACTTTTGGTTCATGAAGTTTTTTTCAGATATCATTTATCTCCTATGAAGGGATGGGCTTTTGATTACGGTTTCCATATTTTCATGGTGATCAATTAGTTTCTCTCTTAAATTAGGGCTAATTTTTGAGTTGTCCACACTGGTGTGAGCTGTTCACAAGCAATTTAGACCATCTGAACTAGCATGAGAGCTTTAACTCATTCTGATGCAGTTAGAAAGCCTTACGTGGTCCAGACACATAAGCCTTCTAGAAAGCTACAAGATATAGTCAGATAGAATACATGGACACTCTTCCCTCCCTCCTTGTAGAGAGATAAGACCGGGGGCTGTCTGTGTTAACTATGCCCTCTTCAGAGACTGTTTGAAGGTATTTTCAAATGAAGCCAGGATTTATTGATGAGTCCATTTCTTTTTTCTTTTTATTCTTTTATTTTTTATTAAGTATTTTCTTTATTTACATTTTAAATGTAATCCCCTTTCCTTGTTTCCCTTCCAAAAACCCCCTATCCCATCGTCCTCTCCCTGCTCACCAACCTACCCACTTCTGCTTCCCTGTCCTGGCATTCCCCTACACTAGGGCATCGAGCCTTCACAGGACCAAGGGCATCTCCTCTCATTGATGTCCAACAAGGCCATCCTCTGCTACATATGTGGCTGGAGCCATGGGTCCCTCCATGTGTACTCTTTGGTTAGTGGTTTAGACTCTGGGATCTCCGGAGGTACTGATTGGTTCATATGGTTCCTTCTATGAGGCTGCAGACCCCTTCAGCTCCTTGGGTCCTTTTTCTAGCTCCTCTACTGGGGACCCTGTGCTCAGTCCATTGGTTGGCTATGAGCATCTATTTCTGAGTCCATTTCTTAGATCCATAAAACTCCATAGCCCTGAAGGGTGTGACTGAGTCATGCTCCCCCTAGTTTCAGCCTAACAAGGAACATGGGACAGTTTTTCATTGATGTTGCCTCCTTCCAATCAGAACCCAATCATAGACCACCATAGAGTGACAAGGAGGGTATGGTCTCTTCCTGCCAATCATCGGACCCTGGAAAACCACAACTAGCCAAGTTGCTACAATCATTATGTAGCTTGCTGTGTTCTAATACAAAGCAGTTTGAGCCAGTCAGAACCAGCAAAAATTACATCTAAAGGCACAAGTAAAGAGCTGGGCCAAACCCATTGGAGCCTGTTTGCATTGGGTTACCTGGAGTCTGGTCTACTTGGGTTTTAAGTATGAGTTCTCACAGTTAAGACCAACTCTCTTCTGAATTAAATGGTATTAAGCTGCTTATAGTGGTCAACAGAGTGAACCAGTTGAAGCTGGTTAAGCCTGGTTCAAACTCATTCTCAAAGGAGAACTTGGAGGCTTCTGCCGTTTACCACAAACAAAGCAGAAAGGGAAAGGTTTAAGGCTGTTTCGAAGATCCACTTACTTTGCTCCTATAAATATTCATAAGAATTAATTATCAGCTTATTGAAAGAATTAATAAAAACTCACATTGTTTATTATAACACATTAGAGGCAGGAAACCTTCTCATGGCTGAGAAAGAGCCTACTTAAGGGGTTATTTGCACTGAAAGGGACCCTGTGAGGACAGCTGATACACGCAGACCGCTATTAAGTCAGCTCCGTCAAGCGCAGAGCAGAAGTGCCTCACCCCAAACAGTGACCAGAACCAACCAAGTCAGTCTGTCTTGGTCTTTATGAAATGCAAACATGCACTGCTAATCTTGATAAGGGTGGGAGGGTATAGTGCACGAGGGTGTGAAAAGGGACAGCCTGCATTCAGATGTCATTATAACCATGCTGATGAGAGACACAGATCATAATGAGCTCTTACATAGACACATATCAATGCATTAATCCAGCCCTCAGTGCCATCTGTGAAGCAGTCAATGAGGGCAAGACGCATACCTAAATGGTCCTTACTGCTCCTTGCATCCAACAAGGCAGATGAGCTGGAAGCCCCCCTCTCACAGTGGGCTAATGCAGAATCCAAAGAGCCAAATGCCCAAGAGTACCTTGCTGGGAAACAGTGCTTATCAAGAAAGCTTCTCAGGAGAGAGAAACCCACGCACAAAAGGACCATTTGCTTTGACATAAAGTGTCCCTGCCTCCTGAGTGATAAGATGTGAAGTCACTTACCAGCCACAAAGCTTGGAAATGATGCCACCTTCTTTGTCTGTTGAGAAATAACAAAGAGAATGAACAAAGGCTGATTTATGAGAATCTTCTCAAGACATGTATCACCCGGGGCTGGGAAAGTCTAATCCCATCTATGTCTCCAAGAAGTCAGACAATCACAGCAGTGCCTTATATGGGAAACAGGATGCCAAGAAGGATCACAAAAGCCTCCAATGCCAAACCTAACTTAGCATGTCATGGTTAGAAGAAGCCTAAAGACTAGGCAGCCCTATGGTTTTCAAAACACCCGGCATGAGAATTTCCTGGGTATGTCTTCAAGACCATAATAAAGGAGACTGGATGCCAGTCCTTTGGTGATCACAATTGTCTCAATAGGGCTAGAACATCTTGCTTCTACTACCCACAAATTGGCAAAGTAACTTTCCTAAGCCCTAATTTGAATCACATGACTATGTTATTGGTTTAGAACCATGGCTCTCAATCAGGATGTTTTTTTCCTCAAGGAAACACTGATCAATGTCTGGAGAGATTTTTTTGTCATAACTGAGGTGTAGAGTCACGGCTGCTGGTATATGGTGGGCGGGCATGCTCATGAACCACCAATATAGCACAGGGCAGCCTGTCAGAAAGTGACTGCTCTAAATAACAATGACTTGGCTCTTGAGAAATCCAAGCTACCCTTGCGTTTCTAGGAGATCAGGGAGCACCAGGTATCCCAACGCAATCATCAGGGACCATCAGAGATCCTAGCCCAACAGGATCTTTGATAAGCAGGAGTACCAGAGATGTCCACACCATCATCAAGAAGCACCAAGGATCCCCATACCATGGCTCCCTGCAACATCAGCAGTGCACCAACAGTGCACAGTGCAGCTGTGAGTCCTCAGGCTATGCCCTTCCCCTCCTCCCAGGACAGGGCATCCATATCTGTTCCTTTGACAGTGGTCCCAGGCTGGCTTGATCTGGCTCCCTCTCCCCAGAGGTGAGATGACCATAACACAGCTAGCAACTCCATTATGAGAACTCTTGTCTAGAACTCTTATCTTTGGAAGAAAATTACCTCTGGGATGTTGTTATTGTCAGTGGGTCCATTGAGATCAGAACGCTGCTGCTTTCTTGGCTGCTCCAGGCCATTGCAGACCTAGAAACCAGAGAATTGATTATGTTTTTATATAAGAGAAAGATGAACTCAGATACAAAACAAAAAAACTGGATATTCAATGAGATCCAATCTTATAAAATACATGTATGGAGGGACATGTATACATGTGCCTAACTGTTGTGCAATTAATATGTATATGTTTACATTTCTAAAATGTTTAACTTGTATTATTTACTATTATTTCTATTTTAATAAAGCACATAATTTATCACTAGAATTATTTTCAATGTATAGTTGAAGGGCATAAAATGCATTAATGCTGTACAGCTACCATCCATTCTAAGGGCACACTTCATAATACAACCTTGAAACCTGGGACGGAGAGACTGCTTGGCAGTTAGGTGTATATGCTGCTCTTCCAGAGATCCTGAGTCCAGTTCTCAGAAACACACACACACACACACACACACACACACACACACACCACCACCACCACCACCCTGCCCTTAACTCCAGCTCCAGGGGAATCTGACACCTTCTTCTGGCCTTCATGGGCACTCATAAAGATACATACAAAGAAATAAAAATAAAGGCAAATGTTCAAAATAACCTGAACCCCCTACTCCCACAACCCTTTACTCCGCTGTCCTCTTTGCCACACCACCTCCATTCACTCGATTTTCCCAATCTACGAATTGACCATTTTAAGTACATGGGTGTTATCTGTTGGCACTGGCCTATTTCATTTAGCATAATGTCCTCAAGAGTCATCCACGTTATATTACCAGAATTTCCCTTTTAAGGCTGAACAGTGTTCCACGTATATATGTAACATGTTCTTTTATGCATCTGTTGAAGGCAGCTTGGGCTGCTTCATCCTTCGATTCTTCCAAGTAACAGTGCTGAGAACTTGGATGTGTAAGCATGTCTTTGAGACTTTGTTTTCTTGGACCTACACCAACAATCACAACCACTGAATCAGATGCTGAATGCACTTTTGTTTTGTTTTGAATAATTCTCTATAGTATTTCCCACGGTGGTACATTCCTCTCGCGTTGTTCAAGAGTTAAATATCAGAGTGTCAGAATATATCCAGGTTCTTGGGTGAGAATAAATGCAAATGAGCCAATCTACTACTACTACCACAAAAAAAATACCATAAAGCATTAAGTCTCTTCTTAAAATAGGATCCCAACCCATAACTTCCTTTACTTCAAACAATATGACTTAATACTTAAGATATATTTTCTGCATTTATTTTTTTTTACACCATGCAGAAAACAGAAGCAAGATTCAAGGTACTGAGGTCACCAACCTAACCAAACAACTCTGGGGGGAAGCGTCCTAAGTCATGGGACTTCCTGGAAATAACAGCAAGCGGTAACATGATTTCCTGGAAATAACAG
>JADRCC010570502.1:3828-20818 GCA_019843855.1 Hylomyscus alleni | reverse complement strand
AATATTTTCGCTGTTCACTGATCTCTTGCATTGTCACATACAACTAGCCAAAAAATAATATTTTTTCTAGGTAATGTACTTTCATGTTTGATTTATTGAAATTTCATGACGTCTTGACATGGTTTTGAAGTTTTCTTTAAAGATCTGGTGGCTTTTGCATTTATTAAGCTGCCTTCCCAAACCACATTCTTTAAAAACCCCTGAAAACAAATCTGCAAAAGAGTTTATCACCATATTCTACAGGGGCTGACGTAAGCCAACAGAGCAACTGTGGGCAGCTTGATAAACTATTAAGTTAAGGAATATACATCATTTACTTCATTTTATAAAAGGACACATTCTTGAAAACTTAGTTTTAAGATAAACCCAGTACTCTTTGTAAACAAAAGTATACATTCTTTCTGGATGATGCTCTAAAATGCTTTAAAACAGAAGAGCAGCTAATGCATAACCTCTTCTGTCTCTCTACTTCTGTCTGTGTCTGTCTGTCTGTCTGTCTTCCTCTCTCTCTTTCTCTCTCTCTCTTACGTGTACTGTTTTATTATCTAAGAGATTTGTATTGGATTTTTATGAATAACTCATTTCAATGATGTACAATGGTCAGTAAATACAATGACAGAAATTTTTCTCAGTAATACAAAACAGTCATAGAATTTGCTATCTCGAATAGTAGATTATTTCCCATGTACTTCCAGTTAAAGAACATTTTTACACCAAATTATCCTTGGTGGCTCAAGTGTCATTAATATTATCATCTATAAGGAAAAACAGGAAATTAGGGTCTTGTTTATATGCTTGTTGTCAAATACAAGCCTTTATTTTCACTCTGTGTTCTCTTTATTAAGTCATTATACTCTTAACAAATGAAACAACTGTTTAAAATTAGAACTGTTTTTATTTTCCCCTTAGCTACAAATGGCCTATATTTGAAAGTAGTAATCCAGACTTTGGCAACATATGCACTATAATCAATATGTGCTGTTAGTAGATAATCAAAGATACAGGGGAAACATGAATAGACATGAGGGAAATATATTGTGCAGTTTGTATGCTGCCGAGTGATACTTTCATATCAAAGGACTTGATATAGTGAATAGATCCCCAAGACAGGATGCTAAGGAATCAGAAGAGCCCAAGACCGAGCCTTTTACCATACAAAAGCTCCCCAGAGTGAAGAATGAAGAGAAGCAGGGGAAGGACACAGTATCAGCAAGAGAACGTGAGCCAAGTCATAAATAAACGTGGAGTTGGCTAGATAATCATGAACTTTGGGGTAATGCAAATCAAGGCAAACAAACAAGTGACCACAAAGATTCTTGGTAAACGTGGAATAGAAGTTCTTGAGGGAGAAATTGGTCACCTTTCATCATTTTAACAGGACTGAGTGTGTAAGATAAACCTTCTGTATTACATGTTTCTCCAAGAGTGGAAGTTCAAGGTTTTAGGCTAGAAAGAGTATCATAGAAATTAGAAATGATAACAATGATAGTGAACATCTAGCATTTCTACCAAGAAATCATATACTTGCAGGTGAAAGTTTGAAAGTCTCACTCTGATTCTTATGAATATTCTAACACATGAGCACCTTTTGGCTCCAGTTGCCCCAAAAGCAGTTCCTGTCCTCCATAAAAATTTCCAACATCCCTGTCACTAATTTAACTTAGTCTATGGAAAGTTGATAGAAATGTAACATTTCGTTGGTAGAACTTAAAAGATCTGTATTGAAGTAGTGATTTTAGATATATTTACAAGATCCCAGTTTACTTCATAGATGTATCCAAATAATTCCAGGTTTCGATAAAATGACTGTTCTTTGGTTATTCTCTAACTAAATTTTTACTGTCTATAAGACAATACTTTAGCTTTTCTCATTTTCTTTTGTTCTTTAAGAGCAAGATAGTCCTACAGTACAAAGACAATAAGTTAATATGTTAAATTAATTGGAAAGAAAGAAAATGGGTACATTTAACAGGGAACCCTTTTTGAAAATGTTGCTTTTATTATTATTTTTGCCTGTCCCTTCTATACTCAGGTGGAATTATTTGTAGACCCTGTAATACTCAATAACTAATAAGATAAAAGAAACAGCACCCACCCATGTTGTTTCTCAGGGGATCATATTAAAACACAGAAACAGTTGCTAATCATGGACTTTAGAAGAATTAAATTTTTATACCTTCATCATTAAGAATGGATGAAAGTTATAATGTAGAGCTAGTCAAGTGTAGGTATTATAGTAAGTATACTATTTTCTTTTCTGTATGAATTCATATCACAGTTCATTCCATAAGTATTTTAAATGGCATTTAGTATTTTATAAACAGGGCAAAAATTGTGTCCATGCCATGGGATTCATGTGTGTTTTAATTATGCATGTTTTAGTATATGTGATGTGTAATTGTGATAAGCTATCAATGATGAGACAGTAGTGAACTGTGCCAGTCACTCAAATTGCCCATTATCAATGCTGATTTATTTATTTTCTGCATATAGAAATAAAAGAAGATGGTTTTTATATTGCTGTTCTTAGTAATACAAGATTTCAAGAAACTAAATCCAATAAAATATAGAATATATATTTAAAATCACCTTGAGAAAAACAAAAATCAAATAAACAGTAAGTGAGTTATAAACTAGTACCAAAAACTTCAGTGAGATGAAATAGTATTATGATCTAAAAATACCATGGAAAGGTTTTAAATTATTTTAGAAAGTAAAATGTCTAATCCCAATTACGTTTCTTCAGTCTTCCGTTCACTACATCCTGATTGTGATATGATAAAACATTTTTCTCTCCATTATTTATACTGTGTACACTCTCAGGGATATTTAATATTTTCTCACTAGTGTGAACTTATTTTTATGAGAGCACACTGAGCAGATAACTTTGTATGCAATTTGACAAGTTCCAGAATAATCCCCTTAACTGATTTGTTTAAGCCCAAAACCATGATCCTATGAATACAACTCCTAAGGGTTACTAGCCATATGAAAAGAATAGTGTTGCCTCAGGGGGAAGGTAACCCTAAAGGATATCTGCTGCCTGCCACCCCTCCCTGTGGAATGCTGTAATGGCAACTCACACTTTCCTCAGAGGGAAAGCAACTCAACAGTAAACAATTAGGACCTCTCCCAAACATCTGACAGAGTACTCACAAATCACTCTCCATCCTAGAGGCTATTTTGTCAGCCTCAATCTTTAAAGAGTAAAACATAACCTCAATCTCTGAAGAACAACTCTTAACAGTTTAAAGAAGCCATCCAACAACCTTCACTTGGCTACATTTCAAAGAAACCTCAGTGACCATCAGAGCAGTTCTGTTTCATATTCTATAGAAAGGCGAATCTTATAAACAAGTAAAAAAAAATGATCCAGATTAGAAAACTTTACATGACCTTGGTTGTGTACCACAAATCACATCCTGTGTAAATAAGTAGTAATAAGATTTATTAAATGGATGTATGGATTTCTGTTTGTTGCTTTAAACCTGTTTCTTCCGTTCAGGGTAGAAGTCAGTGGTTAACATGGCTTGTGGTGGTTTTAATGAAAACTGCTTAGACACCAGAGAGTGGAACTGTTTGGGAAGGATTAGGAAGTATGGCCTTTTTGGAGAAGGTATAAGCAAGCCCCCAATTGAATCTTTTATTTTAAAATTTGTCTGGGTTTTAGTGTCTTGTCACGGTAACAAAAGAGTTAACTAAAACAGTCAATAAGTAGTATGTTCTTTTCAAATGATTAGTAGTCCAAAGAACCTGATGTGTGTTGTTTGTTTACACAAACTTTGAAGTTTTAGCATGTTCACCTGAACACAAGAATTCCCAATTACAGAGAAAGCCATGCTTAGTTAATAGGACTGGGTAAAAAGCATCAACTCAAGTTTATTGGTATTAAGTAATGCTTCTCAGAAATCATGAACTCAAAGAGTACTAGGAAATTTAACTAGATATTATCTTCTTTTTAACAATCTCAAAAAATAAAACCCACTATGAGATAAACACTAATTTATTCTCCATTTTATAAGCAAGAAATTAAAACTTTACAGTTTACTGTGTAAAGAGGGTGTACTTTTTACCTGTTAGCATATAGCAGACAATGGATTAAGTATAAATTAAATGAGGTAAATAAAATTGTGGGATGCAAGGTTTGCAAGATTATGCAGTTCTGCATCACACTATTTTATCCTAAATAGATATAATTAATTATAAGTCATACTGTGATAATTAATACTGATTGCCAACTCGATGGCTCTAAAATCACTTAGTAGACAAGCCACTAGCAAACCTCCGTGGGATTGCCAACATTGTGTTAGCCTCTGAGCTTGTCTGTGAGGGGATTATCTTGGTTACAGTAATTGAGGTCTGAAGCAGCCCTTTACACTTTACAAATATCATTGCTTAGGCTTGAGTACTGGCCTGAATAAAGAGGGATAAAGAGGGAAAAGCTAAGAAAGCATCAGCATGACTGTATCCCTTCCTCCTGACAATGGACAATGTAGCCACAGGCTTCAAGCTCCTTAACTTTCCTATCATTGTGGATATAACTGAGAACCAGGGTCTTTTGTCACAACAACAGAAATGTAAATAGTACAGGTAACTTAGGGAGATAATTTAAAAGTCCTACCCTCAATTTCTTTCTTCAGGTAAAAATTTTCATTTCCCTTTCTTACTTAATAGTATTTTCTTTCCCCTTCTCTCATCAAGCAGCCAACAGTCCTACAACAACAACAGCAACGAATAACAAAACAACAAATGGAAGAAAAATAGAGGTCTTTGATGAAAATCCATTATTTTCAACTACTCTTTTGTATTGCTTCTACCTGTATACTAAAGCCCATGGGCCACAGCCAAGCTCTGCCCTGTTTTTCTGCGGCATGTAATAGTTATCCTTATGGAGAAGAAGCTTTGGCTTTCTTGAAACTGATTTTGCATATCCTTACCTGAGAGTCCAAATTAGTTCAGAAATTGCATACATACTTATATTAGCTCTATAAAATTTTGGAAATACCATTATGAGAAAGAAAAGTAAATGATGTTCCAAGGCATGGACAACTCCTTAGTAGCGATGCATTCTGAGTGAACCTCCAGACTGAGTTCAGATTGGTAACACAAGGGCATGGAAGGGAAGAAAGAATTGCAGAAGGTAGGAAAAAATCTACAAAATCAAAGAGGCATGAAAAGACAGAGTGTACTCAAGAAAGCACAAGTAGTTCCAGATGTGCAGAGGGAATCCATATTGATAAATGACAAGGGATTAGAAAGAGCAATAAAGCTGTTGGTGTATTTATGCTCTGCAGCTACTGTAAAAATCTAGATAGTACATTCTTATCCATTTACATATTTTCTCCAATTCTATCTTCTCTAACAAGTAATACCATTTACATCTAACAATTCAGTACTCTAAAGTTGTATGGCTAGCCTAGAATTATCTATCTTGATAATCACCAGAATTATCTGAAAACTCAAACAGATTGAAATGAATCAAAATATTTCTGAACTTATATATATTCAGAAATTCATATATATGTATATATGTATATACATATATATGTATATACAAATATATATTGATCACTCATATTGATTGACAACTTGATCACCTAAGAAATTAGCAAGGTATAATTTCCTGTCTCTATAGGATATTTTCTTTTTTTTAAATTTTTTTTCTTTTTTATTATTATTATTGCATTATAATGAGAAAAGATACATGATTTCAATTTATCTGAATTTGTTAACATTAAAAACATATTTTAAGTAAATAAAATCACATTCTTGTTTCCCTTTTGTACCCCAACTCCTCCCAGAGATCTCCCTTAAATACTTACAATACCTTTTTTGTCATATTCTTTAAAATTTATAAAATATTATAACAATAAAAATAAGTATTATAAAAGTTGTTTGATATAAAACAACAATCAATTTGACAGTTTTACGTAGATGCTTTCAGCAATACTGAAAATACATACGTTTTTCTAAGTATAAATTTTAAATAACTTCAAACATATTAACTGTATATTTCAAAATAATACATCACTACTCGTATTTTCTTAGATGAACATAAATACATAAAGTCTTTTGGTTTGTTTGTTTTGTATTTAATAGAGCTTAAAATCACGACTCTTACTGTAGTACAAGCCCAAAATAAGAACAATTTTTAGACATTGGATTTTATTGCAATATGGTTGTACTTCATTGACCCTCAAATCACTGGTAAACAGCTAGAAGCCCTTAAAGAGGAAACACAAAAATTCTTTAAAGAACTATAGGAAAATACAATCAAACAAGTGAAGGAAATGAATAAAACCATCCAGGATCTCAAAATAGAATTAGAAACAGTAAAGAAATGAGAAAGAGAGACAACCCTGGGGATAGAAAACCTAGGAAAGAAATCAAGAGTCTTAGATGTGAGCATCACCAACAGAATATAAGAGATAGAAGAGAGAATCCCAGGGGCAGAAGACACATTAGAAAACATTGACACAACTGTCAAGAAAATACAAAAGGCAAAAAGCAAAAAGCTCCTAACCAAAAACATCCAGGAAGTCCAGGACACAATGGACACAAGACCAAACCTAAGGATAATAGGTATAGAAGAAAGCAAAGATTCCCAACTCAAAGGGCCAGTAAATATCTTCAACAAAATTATAGAAGAAAACTTCCCTAACCTAATGAAAGAGATGCTCATGAACATACAAGAAGCCTACAGAACTCCAAATAGACTGACCAGAGAAGAAATTCCTCCTGTTACATAATAATAACACCAAATGCACTAAACAAAAAAAGAATTTTAAAAGTAGTAAAGGAAAAAAGTCAAGTAACATATAAGGGCAGGCCTATCAGAATTACATCAGACTTCTCACCCGATACTCTGAAACTAGAAGATCCTGGGAGGTATCATACATAAACTAAGAAAAAACAAATGCCAGCCCAGGCTACTATACCCAGCAAAACTCTCAACAACAAGATACAAGGAAACAAGATATTCCATGACAAAACCAAATTTACTCTATAGGATATTTTCAAAGACAATTACAACTTGAGATCATCTGATCTAACAACTATGACCATGTACCTTCAGAATACTTTTGGCAATGCTTTTTATGTACATGTATGTAGAAACTGACCGACCAATCACTTGAGTATAGACAGCCTATGTGGGAACTTATCCATGGAGAAAGCTGACTCTCTCTATCTCTCTAACCACTGACTGCCTGTCTATCTAGGAATGAGACTGTGTGGAATGTCCCTCATCCCTGTTGTCATATTAACTGATGTTGTCATTATGCTAATCACTTTTAGGTAACCATATTTCTTAGATTTCATGGACTCAGTTCCTTGTTTTGTTTAGAAAGCATGTACTATCTAGTAGTATCACCTTGGTCCTCTGCGAGCTAAAATCTTTTTGTCCTTTTCTCCACAATTTTCATTCAATATTGGATGCAGGGCTTGCACTACAAATAGTAATTTGTGCTGGCCATCTTACTGCTTCTATTCTCTGCATTTTTTATCAGTTGTAGATCTGTATAACGGTTTCCCATCTGTTAGAAAAAGAACCTTCTCTGATGAGGGGTGAGAGCTATACTTATCTATGGGTGTAAGAATAGTTATTCAGAATTCAATTAAAATTATTTAAGTAAAGAACAATGGCAGTGATAGTTTTCCTTTAGGGTATATGACCTCTCCAGCTACTGGGTTCATCCACACAATTAATTTTGAATGCATTCTATAGACACTAGACTAATCTATACCACCAAGATTAAACCAATAAGAAACCAATAAACATTTCACTTATTTATTGTGTGCTTATGCATGCATACATGCTTAAGGATGCACATGCCATGGCAGGTCTATGAAGGCTAGGAAACAACCTGTGGGGACTTGGTTCTCTTCATCTGCCATGTGGATTACAGGGTTAGCACTAAGGCTGTTAGGCTTGGAAGCAAGAGCCTTTATCCATTGAGCTCTCTCTCCAGAACCTTCCATGATTCCTAGATGTAATGATCTAAGAAAATTTTCTCTGCTGTGCCATTTTGCCATTTACATTTTGGCTCATCATGGCCTAGAAACAATTTGACTTGCTAATCATGGATGGATACTTACAGAAACATGAGTCAAAGCATCCTTCCTATCTCATGTCTCTATCTCTCCAGCACTTTATCACACTAACCAAAACTATAACAATACAATAAATAAATTTATAAATTGTCAGATGTCACTGTTGTGTATACAATTCCATTATCACAAAATCTATTATACCTCTTTGAGTGTGACAAAAATCTCATTAACAAAGGTATTCAAATATATTAAAATCAGATACTTTTGTTGATTGTATATGTTATTTATGAATGCATTCTAAAATTCAGGGCTTTGCCTTCATTGTGTAATTGGAAAAATGACTAATGCTATAAATTTTGGGTGCGATTTAAAGACTCTTTTATGACATTTAGCAGAATATTCACATAGGAATTGACAAGTCTTTGAGTCACCTCCCAAGTTTCTCTTTAAGACTCTGCTCCCTGTGCCTGTCCATAAAGCCTGTTCCTTTCTTTGAATTTAGAACTTCCTCTAAAGGCAGTATCCATTCTGTACTTGAATTACATTAACTGCATATACACATGGCTGGAAATTTATCTTCCACTACTCTTCAAAAAAATCTCTTTGGAGGTTTTGTCTTAACTGTGATGACCTTCTAGCAAATGAATGTTTGCTATAGAATAACAAAACTCAATGAAGAATTAAATGAGATCACCTATGGTTTCATTTATGCCAACACTTTATTCCATTTGTTTCAGTAAGAACAGGGGTTATGCCTTGCTCAATTTTTATCTTTCAAATGTAGAGAAACACCCAATCATTACTAGGTATTCGATAATTCTGTATCACAGGTTTGGAATTCTGAAGAATACAGACAACAAAAATATTATTGGAGTCTGTGAAAAGATAAACTTTTCTATGCAGTGTTAGAACATTTTAAAAACAGGTTTGTGGATATATATACATCAATGCATGCATACACAAACAAACTTCATGAAGTAGATGCACTAAGAAGATTTTTAGGCAAAAATGCCAAATATATCAAAAGACTCATTAAAGCCATCTGTGACAAAGGGTGGGGAAATTAAATTTTCAAGCAGAATTTAGAGAAAACATTAAAATATGTAGAACTCTCGGTCAGTATTGAAAATAGAACTGTCTCTAGTAACTGTCTCCCTTAAAGTACAAAGCAAATCAATGTATAATCTCAAAGTTCAAGAAGTAAAATCCTTGGTAAAATTCAGAAAAAACTTAGAGCTCTGTTTATAAACACTTCAAATATACAAAAGTCCCTTAATAATATAAAGGACACAAGTTGACACATCTTTGTAAATTTTTAAATTTCTAAATTTTAATAGTCTCTTGAAATTGATATATGGTGCACCCTTTAGATCATGTTTTTTATTAGCTTATGAGCAATTATTTATCATTTAATTTGCTAAGGAAATGTCTGTGCCACAGTGATGTTTGTTAAAATGGCTGGTCATATAAGCTCAGTATTGTGTTCTCTTGAAGAGTATACTCCACTGACCTTGTAATTTTCGTACACCTTATAATATTTTAATACAGTTAACTTAACCTTTCTTGTATGTTTATACTTCTTAAGATGGCTGTAAATATGGTTCCTTTTCCTAATACCTTCTTCATGATAATGACTGAACACAAAATGAAGGGTGGACACTTTGAATCTTGCCATCGAGTTAAAACTACGAACCCTCCTATTGCATGTCAATAAAGGCCAGCATTTGCTGATCATTAGGAATTTCTTCATTTTTGTGAATCTTAACTTGGACACTGCATAACTACTGGAATGGACTTCACTTTGGACCATTTATGGAACTCTTCACCACAGATATTTGCTCTCATATATATGCCTTCATCAAAAGAAATGAATGAACCATTACAAAATCCACAAGATTCCAACATTCTTGAAGACATTATATTGAAAAAATTAGTCAATTTGATTTTTTTTTAAAAAAAAAAAAGCAATCATGACAAAAGCCCACACTGAATTTACCCATGCACTCTAAATGGTACTCAGCATTAAACAGCACTCTTTACCTTTGCTCTCAGAAGAAAAGGATGACTCAGACTGCATAGACAAGTTTCCAGAGGACGAAGTGAAATATTGTTGGAGCCAAATGTCGAATGAGCAGTTCTCATGAGTCAAAATTTAGCAATTATAAAGGAACTGTACAGAACTGAATTTCAGATTTGTCTTAGGTCAGTGGCAGCTATGTGACAGTGGTGCCTTACTCTCTCATCAATGGCTTGTCTGTTCCATTGACAATTTCTTTTGTTGTCTAATATCAGATAATAAGTTGATTTTTCCTTAGTAAACAGTAATTATTTAAAGATTGATTTCAGTTCCTGTACTTCTTCAAGTTACTTTTTCACCCGTGTCAGGTAGCTCACACTGCTCCTGTCTCTAGATCCAGGAAATCTGACATCCCCTTTTGGCCTTCATGGTCACGTGCAGTTATGTACATAAACTACCACATAGAAATAATATACTCTACCTATGAACTACAAGAATGACTAACATGGCAAGATATTCATAAAGGTACAATAATGAAACTGTAATACAGTTTCATGAACTTGGGTTCCCTCGAGCGAAGGAGTAAAGGACCTGAAATATAGGGTCGAGAAACAAGATAAACTACAAAGCCAAGTTTCACCCCAATCAAGTCTTCGTACTTTACTTTGGGGGTTCAGCATTTTTATATGTACATGAAAAACCGAAACTGAATCTCTAGATTACAATGATATTTGCATAACATAAAAACGTGGAAGGAGTGGAAGGAGTCAGGAGCAAAGGTCAGGAGCAAAGGTCAGGCAGTGGGCATCGAATCTCAGTGTGAATTTCCCTGGCAACTTTCTTTGGAGAGGATCTGACAGTCTGCAGAGGGCTTTGTTTTGGCTCCGCAGGTAACAGCCTCTAGTGGAAAGCACCAGAGTCTAAAGGCTGAGCTGAAGGGGGGAGGTAACTCAATAAATGGCTCCCACTCTTGGTGGTAACCAATAGCTGTCTAATTGAATATAAGGCTCACTTGTCACGAGAGAAGTTATGCCTGCTACTTAAAACCTAGCCAGCCTCTCAGAATTAGTGAAATCATGAACCTTAGAAAAGCATCTGCTGCTGCCACTTTGCTAGACCAGCATAATTCCTAATAATATTCTCAACATTATCCTTATAGCCACAGATAATAGAAAGAAGTCTTTCTTTATAACGAATGGAGACCATCACAGAAAACCATAACTGGATACAATGTAGATGTCAACAAAATACAATGCAGAAAATCATGGGAAGCTCAGGCCCAAGGGATTCATCTACATCACAGTTTCTGTATCTGTAGCTCAAGGAATATTGCCAAAAAGGAGGCAGGAAGCTATTGGTAGAATACCAAGAACAATGCAGTAAAGCAGTCTCTCTTTGCAATGGCTGCATAAGCAAGACTGAAACCATGACAATATCAATGGGGATGTTAATATGGAAAGAAGAAATGTTCGTGGGGTCCAGCCTCTAGAAAAAACTACAGCACCTTCAAGGGATGAACCTGTTTATTGGTTGCCTGTTGCAAATTTGGCATAAACAAAAGTGTATGTACACAAACAACAAAATAGATGGAAAAGTTATGTTCATATATGTGTACACACAGACACATACACACAAACACATACACACACACGCCATGATAATCCAATAAAAGACATTATCAACTTGGTAGTAATAGGTACATGAGAGAATCTAGAAGGAGGGAAGCACAGAATGTCAGAAGAGAGGAAGGAGTGAGAAGTGATGTAATTCTATATCAATTTAAATATTTTTAACATCAATACACTCTTTATTAAAAGTTTAAAATAAAATAAGCAATTTAGGCATGGAGATGTTTCTTTACTATGCTGATTTCACTTCATTGCCATTTTATTTGTATTATTCTGATGGTCAACAATGTTCAGCAATTTTTTATATATATTTTAGCCATTTATAGCTCTTCTTTTGAAATAAGTCTTATAAGATGATTCTCTTTCTCCCTCTCTCTCTCACACACACACATACCCCTCCACTCATACACACCCCAAAGCATATTTGAGTTATTATATGCCTTTGCCCAAAGTTTACTAAAGACAGTCCGTGGTTTGTCAAAACAAAGAATAATTTTCTCCTTTGAGTAGTTCTTACAGTTCAGTTTTGTGTTAGAGGACAGGTCTGAGGCAACAAAAGACTTTAAAGTTACATCTCTCAAGCAAACCCTTTAAAATCTTACAGAAGTTCAAAACATTTTAAAGCAATCTAATGCATTTTGTTCTTTCTATACTCAAAGCGAAAGGCATGATATTGCTTGCCTCTGCTTGCCTACAGCTGGAAGTAACTCAATTCTTTCTTAATGAGGATACTGGAGGAGGAGAAAGCTAACTGGGATGAACCAGATTGTGTTTTGTGTATAACAGACCTCTTGTGGACTATGGAGGAAGCTCAGCTTCAGTTTTCTACTTACTAAAATAGTTATAATAAAGGGGGAGTGGAGGCACAACCATTTGTAGATGGGTAGACTCTGCAAGATCTGAAGAGTCTATAATGTTCTCCATTTACACTCAACTCTCTCTGGGTCACTTTCCCCCTCCACGGGAGCAGCTATCTTGATAACTATAAAATATATATTATCAGTACTTGAAGCTTTGAAGTTTGATGGCCATTCAAAACTCATTTGGATCTATATCATTGGACATAAATTATTAATATTGACCTATGCAAAATAGTCACCACTGTACTATAAACTAGTGGTTTGCATATTTGAAAACAAAATAAGCTTAAACAAGAATTTCTAGGATCAAGCAGGGTTATGAATTATTTCATTTCTAAAGATTTTCGTCTTTTGAAACATTGTCACATATATAGACTGCAACACAAAGACAGACCTTAGGAAACCTTAAAATACAAAGAGAGACAAAGTTCACTCTTAAATCCATGAAATGGGAATTGTAGATAAGAATGTCTATATTTTTACAAAAAGTAAGCTGGTTCCTGCTCCTTAATTGTATTGCATTTACTACAAGAAAATTGATATAATAAATTTTTTATAGCATGAAATGTTTGTGTTATAATTTAATTTGGCATAAAACAAAATATGACAAAAATGGGATTTTATAAAATTATATTTATTTGCCATTATTTACCAAAAATACTATGTCTTTGCACAACATATTGTAGTCTATCTATCTTAGTGCATACTTTATGGGTAATAGTAATTAAAAAATATATGGGTTTTTTTTTGAAAATTGTGTCTGAGTTTATATCTGAGAATTTTGTTCCTGAGAAAAATTAGGTGGCACATTTTTACAGTACTCATATGTAAGATTTAGTTTCCAATGAAGATGCCTTTTTTTTTTTTTTTTGGAATGCTGACACTAAAAGGAGACCACACAGCCATGATTTATTTTAACTGATCAAACACCAGGAGAACAGAAGTAAGTGTATTTCTTAAGGCCATCTCATAGGTAGGTGTGGCTGGCATTCCCTGGCATGGATTTTCTAGTAGATGGTATGCCAAGATCTTAAGGCTAAAAGTAATTATGCTCAATGTAAGTTAGTTATTCTTTGCCAGTTAAAATTGTCTTTTCAAAGAAGGATTTGAATCTACATACATATAAACTATTTCAGAAACAGAGGTACAAGAAGTACAAGCTAAATGATTTATTCAACGTTCAAACACAAAGTGAAAGTAAGAAACTGTTGAATGAGCATATAAGAATATACTTTGGAGTATTGACGGAGTTTCTAGGTAAGAATATTTATCTCTTTTACATTAAAAAAGCATAGGCAATGGAGGAAATACAAAATATGCATTTTGCTCTATTAACGTAGCACCTTTTCTTTATTGTGATTAACACACCCTAAAAAAATTTTATCGGTATTTGCATTGTGATTATTTTTTAATTACATAAAAATAGTTAATTCAGCTAAGTGAATGTTGTCTCCAAAATGATAAAAATATTTAAACACTGATTGTCATATTAGAACATCTATTTGGTGGCATGAGTAGTTTGTTTTCAGTTGACAAATGTGAAGTTGTGTACTATGAAATTATATCATTATGCACAAGACAGAAGTCCGCTTCTTTTAAATTAGCATTTTTTGATGGCATTAACTTTCTTTGTGAGGACATCATGATCCTCTTAAGGTTTCCATTTAGGCTAAGACTTGATTCATTTTTATTAATCTGCATTTTAGCCACTCTCTTTAAGCCATATTGATAATGTTATTTAAATTATAACTGTGATGCAATCTACAATCTATGTATAATCAAAGTTTGATTCCCCCTAAACTTCTTACAGCTTGTGTAAGCTATATCTATTATGTCATTAATATGAAACAATTATTGCTCTAATTAGAAGCAGACAGAACTGATTATTACTATATAACTTTACTTCTTTTCAGATCTAGTTTTAGCATGTCACCAAATAATATGCTCTTCTTTCCACCTCAAAATATGCCATCTCTTTTCTTAAAACATTCCTATCTAAAAGTTGTAACATTGTAAATTCTCATCAGCAACAGGATTACAATGAATCCAGAGATGAATGGCCTTGTGGGATGCTTTCTTCATTCTGAGGCCACCCAATTTCCCCTCCCTTCTATTTGTTCACGCCCTTATTGCAGGCAGTGGTTACCATGTTCTCACTTACTGATTACACAGACAAGCCATGCATAGTCTTTTAATCTTTTTCACACAATATGTCAATCCCTTCTTTCTGATTTTCTGAGAATACTCTCCAACTCATTTATATGTTTTTAAAATAGCATCCTAGTGATAACAATAGTTTCCTATTTTGGAAGTTGTTCAGTGATGCTACAGTAATATACTGGATACTTTGTAGCATTTATTTCAAAGAGATACAGGAATAATAGCATACTCATTTCAAATTATCACTTGCCCAAGTGGCAAGGAGGGAGGAGAATGGAGACTTTATTTCATTTCCTTTCCTATCATCATAGATGTATGCGTAAGTGATATGGTCAGAATTGATTTTTATTTTTAATATTCTTTTCTCCACATATGTGAGGATGGGTTCTATCTTACTTAATACATTCCAAATGTCCCTAGGGTAAATTTGCCTTTCATCAAGTTTTATGGATGGAAGTTTAAAGTTTTATAATTCTATGTCTATATCTCTGCCTGTTACATGTAAGAAAAACATTTTAATATCATTACTCTGTGGTGAAATCAATGCACTTTATCCTAGTCAATCAAGAGAATTTGAATTCATTTATCTTACTTTGCAGATGAAAGGAATTTTTTTTATCTTACTCTGTATCTTCCCTTCTCCAAAGAATTCCAATTTTTGTCAGAATATCTACACAACTTTCTACCTACAACATCATTGCCAGAGATATAGGAACTAAAAGTCTTTCAGCCCAGTTTTCATGGAAGTGTTTGTTAATGGCCCTCTGTAACTTAGATAGAGAGATGAGTCAGGATAACAGAGAGGCAGGAAGGAATCTCTCATGGGAACACCATATAAGCAGTAGCTCATAGACATGAAGCACAGGAACTTGTATAGTCCTTTGTCTGAAGATATATAATCATCATCATCATTACTTATCTACATTTGTTCAGAAAGAAACCACAACCGCTGATATTAAATGACTTGGCAAAAAATCTTTCCAGATGAAAACGGTTGCCACATATCTTTGAACTTGGCACAAATGTGTGAGAGACCTTATCTGGCTTATTCTTGTTTGTGCAAACGGATTTAATAAGATCAGAAAGAGGCAAGAGCTGCATTGCTAATGAAAGAATTTAAAATCCAAGAAACAAGATATAGGACTAAAGCATAAAAATTAACAGTGTGAAGATTATTGCTGGAATCATGAGGACTGGCAAAAAGAGTGCCTGCAGTACTTTCCTGCTCTGAATTATGTCACAGAGAAGTTAGTGACAGTTTCCTTGTAAATCCCTACATGGAAATTCTTTAAATATAAAATATAACACTCAATTTACTCTCTTAAATTTTTGGTCTGAATTTTTTGGTTCTCTGTCATATACCCAATGTCTAAATTTTTCTATGACTAATATTTTTTAAAAATTCTCAAATATGTTAGAGATTGAAAATCCAATCTCAGTAAACAGAAAAACACTCATATTTACATGTCAAGCTAAACAAATAAGGTGCATTTGTATGCTTCAAATAATCACAGAAATGTATGGACACTAAAACTGGAAAGGCATGAACATTTCCTCCCACTTCTTGTTTTCTAACTTAATTTTGGATGAGTTAATCACAAAAAAGCATTCTTGTATTTCTCTTTCAAGGAGATAGCTTCACTTTTTCTTCTTTCTTCCAGTCCATCTTTCTTCTCTACTTTCTTTACCATTCTTTCTTCAACTGTTCTTTTTCCTTTTTTCCTTTCTTCTTTCTCTACATTAAATAAAGGATATCATAGCTTTCTCATCCTTTACAGGTTTAATAAAGAGAATGTATCCACACTGTATAAATAATTAGGTAAACTATAAGAAAGAAGGCAAGTGCAACCAAGAGTCTTTCTCACCAATCAGACTTGGGTCTTTCCTTATTTTAACTTAAACGTATCGAAATGTTACTACAAGATATTCTAGTAAGATTGTTAACTAGTATTTCACACAGAGAAGTAACCATATGGGCTGTGGATGGATAATGTATAACACATGAAGCCTGGAGGACCACAGTTCACAATCCCTGAATCTATAATCCTGGTGTTTTCTGTGGCAAGATGGGAGATGAATGACAAGAAAATCCCTGGAAATTCACAGTCCTTCTAATGATTAATTCAACAGCAAACAATAGGAGAAACTATCTCAAATATACTAGAAATGAAAACCCAAACTGAAAGTGGGTTTCAGACTCTCAAATTCACTTTTATTTGCTATACACATACCTGTACTTTTATATAGGAACTTGCACCTCTCTCTCTCTCTCT
>JADRCC010570499.1:0-10449 GCA_019843855.1 Hylomyscus alleni | reverse complement strand
TTTTTTTTTTTTTTTGCCAATGGGAGATGAGTAGAACGAACAGTATAGAAGCCAGAGCACGCTATTCTCTACTTTATCAAAATTGCCCAGTAGAATGAGAGACATGTGACAGAGACCTAAACCAAATCCATGATTCAACCCAGTCAGCAACCTTCCAACTAGTCTGAGCTAAGAGAACAAAAATAAATGCTTGCTATTTACCATTGATGGTTGGGGGGGGTGCAGAGGGGGAGCAGGGCTTATTATGCAGCATGATTGCAGTGGTGACAGTTACACTGTCCAACACAATCACAAAAGAGGACATTTAATGCTCCTTAGGGTGACTCATAGGGACTTCAAAAGGAAACGAAAAGACTACAGAGCATCCCAAGTGTGGGTTGGGCTTAGAGGTTAGAGACTCTGAATGTAGACCTTCCCTGGCCACACTTGTGAGTGTAACCCAGCTGCCAGCATCCAGGCTTGCGCACACGCAGATATGCGCTAAAAAACACTCGGCATACTAACTCATCCGCACCGAGGATGAGTACAGAATGGACACGATCCCCTCATGGAAACCGTGTTGATGTCTCTTTAAGCCAACGCCATTTTTTTTCTATATTTTTTCCCTGGGAATTAATCTTTTTGTATTATTATGATGTTAGGTTTATCTTGAGTGAAACGTGGATGTGAATTTTATCTCAGGCTTAAAACATAATTGGGAGATAGAAAATTCAAACACCCAAGGAGAACCATTGCGCTATCAGCAGCGCTGGGCTGGGAAGAGAAGCGGGGCCCACGTGCAGCGTCATCTCCTGCGCCGGCCCCTCCTGCCGTCTTATCACTCCAGCCATTTGGATGAAGTTATTTGCTCAATTTAGGAAGCCATTACAAACAGGCTAAGAGGGCTTGACAGCGCATGCTCGACCGCAGACAGGAAGCACGCTTTCCAGGCTGCACTGAACCTGATCAATCCTGCTCCCCACTTGTCCCATGGCTTCGTGAGCAGCAAGTTGGGATACTGAAGAAAAAAAAAAATCATTTGATAACAAGTATGAAGAGCTCTAGATTTTAAAAAAGCCAAACACATGTTATTGTTCCCAAAAGTCTCTGGGCAGGGGAGAATGAGCTACTCACAGGCGCAGCGGACCTTTGAGAAGGGAGCCTTGTCTGCTATTCCAAACTATTTTCTATAGAATTCCTCATCTCCCTCTCTACTGTTCTTCCAAGGCCGTTACCCATCTGCCAGATGTGTCTAACCCACATCCCATAGCCACGTGTGCCCCAGCTGGCACAACAAAACCCAGTAAATATAACTTCAGATGTTATGAGTTTTCTCCCTGTGATTTTTCTCTCTGCGTGTACGATTCAGTGTGCAGTTCTTGTAGACAATGGTGTCACATCACACTGTTGAAAGGGTGGGCCTTTCCGAGAGGTTTCTAGAGGTTGTTTTTGTTTTTGTTTTTATCAGACGTCATCCTGGTGGTCAGTAAGTACCTGTTCTCAGGTTGCATAGGATAGAAGGGGACACCGAGTCCTGCAAGTCCTTCCACTTCCACACAGGTGCTTTGCCAGGCACATGCCTCCTCTACCTAGCCCCTCCCCAAACACAAACACACACACTAGATAAATAGATAGGTACATACCTACATACATACACCAAAAGATAAATACATAGATCAATAGATAGATAGATAGACAGACAGACAGACAGACAGACAGACAGATGGATAGATGGTATATAAGATAGATAAGATAGATGATAGATAGACAAATGTAAAAATAACTTTAAAATAGTTATTCAATATCCCTTAAGTTCTGTGTGAACTTACTTTCATTTCTAGAAAGCTCCTGTGGTAAGTTAACACCCTTTTGACCACACCCCCCCCCCCACACACACACACACATTTTAGTGGACCTCTACAATTCTGTTCCTAACACCTATCTGCAAATTTATTTTATTATATTTATTTTATGTGTATGGGTGGGTGTCTTGCTTGCATATGCCTGTACACCATGTGTTCCTGGTGCCCACAGAGGCCAGAAGAGGGTATCAGAAACCCTGAAACTGGAGTTACAGATTGTAGTGAGCTACTGGGTGCCATGTGCTAGGAACCAAACCCAGGTCTTCTGCAAGACCAGCCAGTGCTCTTAACTGGGGAGCCAACTCTCTGGGCCCAGGTTTTAACAATATTGAAGAGTGTGTGAAGAAAAAAAAAAGTGCACTCACTGGGTTCTACCACTCTGGACCTTGGTCTCCTCATCTGTGAAGTGGGGACAAGAAGTGATGCACGTGGCAGATCTAGTCAGAAGCTGGCATGTGCAGACTCTCGGGAAAGAATAACACCATCGTTATTCCTTCAGTACCCCTATCTTCCAGCCTCTACCCCTCAATTTAGCCCATGGTGGTTTTGAAGAAATGTTCTTCGGTCTGCAGCTAAGGTAAGACCCAAAGCCAATTCACATTTTTTAGTAGGATTATATGTTAAAGCCTGCAGTATCATACAGATAGGAAACAGCTGAGAGACCCAAGTTCTTGAGAAAACCACTGTCTCAGATTAGATGGGACAGAAGAGCCCAAGCTGTCCTTGGTGATTGAAGCCTAGCCTCTGGTCCTACCCTCTTCCCTCTGTAGGCCTCTTTGTTATCCATTAGCAGCCAGCATCTCTGTCTGGAACAACGTACCTCTAACAGCCTCTTCTCTCTCTAACACAGTCCCAAGTACCTGGAGGCTGAGCTGCCTGGGAGGCCCTGATTCAGAAATCTACATGGCCAATGAGTCAAGAAGAGAAAGTGGACATAAGAAGTCAAGGCCTTGACAGGGAGATCCTCACATCCCTCTCTCAGCCCCGATCTTGGATAGAAAAGGACAAAATGCTGACACCACACTTTCTTGCTCAAGAACAAGAGGACATGTTCCAGCTGGCTCAGAACTTCACCCTGTTCTTTGTCCTTAAATATAACTAAGCTGCGTTTGTTTTTCCTGAGTCTCGCTTCCTTAACTCCGAAGGTCTGCCTCCCCAAACGGTAATCACCATATTTTTTAAAAGCCCTGTTCTTTGCTCCACCTGGCCCTGAAGCCAGAGGCCATCCTGGTCTTCCAGCTGCAGCAGGTTATTTATTTATTTTTAGAGGACAGCCAGAGTCAGCTTCTAAATCCTTCATCTTCCCCTAAGGGAATTCAAGGCACAAAACAGAAGCGGAGTTCAACGTTCGATATCTGCAAGAGCTTTATCAATGTCACGGGTGTGAAAAACATTCGTGTGCATCCAGCGGCTGTCATTTGTCCGTGCGATCAATGTTTACTGAGTGTCTGTGAGGGGCCTGGTATGGGGCTGGTCTGAATGATACAATAACAACAATAACAAAAGCAGAGACAAAAGAAATTACTATTGGTGAATGCTTCCCGGGAGCTGGCAGTCATTCATACAGTCTTTTAAACTTCACAACAATCCTGTGAGACAGATATTATTATTATTTTCCTTTTTTAAAAATGAATGAAGTAAATAAGGCACTAGCAAGATGGGCATAGCTGTAAGGAGCTGGAATAGAGGGCTGGCAGGTGACTCCAAAGTGGTGAACTTGACAGCACATAGTAGCATCCCTCCGGGGTAGCTTGGGCAGGGTCTGCCCTCAGACAGAGTATTGGAGGAATAACAATAGCCCATAGGCTATTACAAGAAACAGACAAGTGAGCGCGTGGTGATGACAGACAGGTTAACGCTGTAGCCAGTGCCAGGAGAGCTTCCATGTGTTGAAATAGGAACTCTAGCTCAGCAGATCTCAAGACTCCCCTTGTCTAGACAATCTCCCAGAATTCTGGTCAGTATGTACAAGTTCTAGAGTAGAGCCTGAGAATCTACATTCCCCCTCTTAAAATTATTTTTGTATATTTTTTAATTCTATTTTGAGAATTTCATACATACATATAGCATATTTTAACCATATTTCATCCCCCCAAATTGACCCCTGCTGCCCCTTGTGGCTATCAGTAGCTCCCCAGCTAGGTGTTGGGGTTCGTGTGCCCATCTGCCATCCATGCTGGGGTGCTGACTGGCTTGATCTCATGCAGGTCTTAAGTAAGAAACCACAGCTGCGAGTTCTTAAGTACAATGCGCAAAGATGCAGTTTGCTCATTATTTTAAAGATTTGTTTTTGTTTACATCGGTGCCTATGTGAAATGGAAGCTTTGGGGTCCTTTGGAGAGTCAGTTGGATCGTGTTTTCCTGGGACAAACACGTGAAGGAACATTTAGCTGAAGTGGACACAGGTGAAAGACTAAGGCAGACTCAGGAAGGAACGTTAGACTGAAGCAGACACGGATGAAAGAGTGTTCTGCCAAAGCAAGCGCGTGAAGACCACACACATGTACTGGTCTGCCTTACATTGCATAGTTGAGCTGCATTTGTCAGGGCTTTCTAGAAGGAAACACACTAGAAAACCTCTGGTGGTGTGCTACATTTTCTTGCAGCTTCCACAAACTCTGGCTGATTGGCAGAGTGATGTCAGCTGAGACAGATGGCACTGCTGAGGCAAGACATGTGGAGGACGTGTGATGTTTTGAGGGTATACATAGGACTTAACTGACAGTGACAAATTCTAAGCTTGGCTTGCTGGTAGAGCTAGCTGTGCAAGACTTGTGGGTCTCAAATCTTTGCTGATCTTCCCTTCAATGAGAGAGATACAGCCAAGAACTTCTGGCATCCCTCTGGGTCCCTCCTGCTAACTCCTCCTGAGGCTAAGGCCTGGCTGTCTCTGTTAGGTAGAGCCACCACACTGATTCCTGTTGGCTATCTGACTCTAGTGAACTGGACTGCTGGAGTATCTGAAAAGTGTTTTCAAGTGGATCGAACTGCTGCTGCTGACCTGTGAACTGAACTGCCAACTTCCAGACAGGAAGTACAGACAGGAGTTGCTCTAAAGAATCTTTCTAAACAGGTCTACACACACACACACATCCCGTCCCCATATCCTTTCTTTCCCACTACCTCTGGTGGGTGATGGGCTAAAAGGGAGGTTAAAGCATTTAAGAACCATCATTTAAAAATTGGTTTTGAGCCAGGCAATGGTGGAGCACGCCTTTAATCCCAGCACTTGGGAGGCAGAGGCAGGCAGATTTCTGAGTTCGAGGCCAGCCTGGTCTACAGAGTGAGTTCCAGGACAGCCAGGGCTATACAGAGAAACCCTGTCTCAAAAAAAAAAAAATGATTTTGAAAAAATTAAAGTTATACGTGTGTGTGTGTGTGTGTGTGTGTGTGTGTGTGTGTGTGTGTGCAGGCGTGCTGTGTATCATGTGCATGTGGGTGCTGGGGGAGACCTAAAGAGGCTGTCAGATCCCCTGGAGCTGGAATGACAGGTGATTGTAAGCTCCTCATTGTGTGTGCTGGGGACCAAACGTGGGTTCCCTGAAAGAGCAGCCACCCCTCTTAATCAATGATCCATCTCTCCAGGCCCAAGAACCTAAATTCCTAACAGTCGGTGACAGACAGCTCTAGGGAGACCAGCGCAGATATTTGTGCCATTAGCACATTGGAATGAGAACATTCATCCACTTCCAAATGGTGCCCTAACTGGCCAGTCTTCACAGTTCTAGATGCTTCCATCATTATTGTTCAGCATGCAGAGGGACTCAAGGCCGGAAATACCACACCTGTCAGCCCAGCTACACTGAAGAAGAAACTGGGGCCTAGAAATTAAGTGACTTTGTGTCTCTCTTTTGCGAGCTTGTATTTTGGATCTCACTTCCTTCCTCCCCAAAAGACTCTGGATTGGAGTTAAGGAGTTCTGGTGAGGTCACCAGCCAGAATAGAGTTGGCATTCAGCTCAGGCTGGGTTTTTTTTTTGTTTTGTTTTGTTTTGTTTTGTTTTGTTTTTGACAGTGTCTTACTATGAAGCCCAAGCTAGCCTTGGATTCTTAGGTGACCTTCCTACCTTAATCTCCTGAATGCTGAGATTACAGTCATGCTCCACCACACCCAATCACAGCACATTCATTTTTACCACTCTAGAAAAATAGGAATTTCTGCCTCCAGGAGCTTAGATTATGGGATTCATAGGCTATCACCAGTTAAACTTTAGGCCACTCCTAAGGCTGCATGCTTGAAGTGTGTGAGTGTGTGTGTGTGTGTGTGTGTGTGTGTGTGTGCGCGCGCGCGCGCACGCACGCGTGCGCGCACATGCTTGTGTAAACTCCTGAGAAGTATTATATCCATTTGTCTTTGCTCCTTCTGATTTCAAATGCATTAATGAGATTTTTGTTGTCTTTGGTCAAAACTCACCCAGTTTCCCTCATCTTTTTCTAGAGAAAAAGAGAATAAGTTGTTCTGGAATCATCGCCTGGCTGCAGACATTGGGGAAAATTGTGTTCCCATTGAGGCCAACCTGGCTTGAGACCTTAGAGTGGAGCTTGGAAGGAGTGGGTGAGCACTGGACCATAGATACTGGCCTCTCTGGCCCCACCCAGCTCACCTACGCTTCTGCTGTCGCCCAAATCCCAGCCTTCTAGGCTTCTGCACTCCTAGGCCTAATAAAGTAACATTCCCTACAGTCCTCCTACCCTACTCTGCCTCCTCTGCCTCCTCTCCCTCCTCCCTATTCTCTCCATCCCCTCCTCCTCCTACCCAGAGCCAACCACTAGGTCTCTCGCCATCAGCACTCCTGTCAGAGTGTTGATTGCTAATAAAAGCCATGCAATTGTTGATTGGGAATAAGAAATAAAAATAGAGTACTTGAGCTGACCAGCCACTGTGCTGGGCTATGTTTCAAGATTGTCATCTTGAAGCCAGGGAAACAGGAAAAATAGCTGCCAGCTCAGGCTGACTCCCACACCAACCACCCCACCAGTCCCCAAACTGGCATCTATCACCTCCTGCCAAAGAAGCACAGCCTTCTTATATTAGTCCAAGTTCTCAGCCAAAGATTTCTAAACCCATCCCTGTCTGGGTATCTTAGGCATGTTGTACATGTCACCAACTCCTGCTACCAAGGGAACATGGGCTTGTTCATCCACTGTGAGATACGGTTAGACCAGGGATGTTGGAAGTCGAAGAGCTAGTGTAGTAATGTAGGATGGCTAAGAGGTATAGAGAAAGAGAAGTATGGAACCCAGACAAGGAGAATCATGATTTCCAGTGGGGTCTCAGAGATGTGGAAATGTTTTCTGACATCCATACTGGCTCCCACCATCCAGAGAAAGGCAGCCATTTCATACACACCAAACATATGAAATGATGCAGGATCAAGAACTTAGGCAAGACTCCACCTCCATCCTCCCAGACTCTGAGAACTGTGAATGTCCCCATGATCTTACTTTAAAGGCACTTGGAAACAAAGTCAGATATATGTTTCAGTAGTTATAGGTAGGGTTAACCCTATAGGGGTGGCTTGGAGGTCTCCAGAAGAAATGTTCTGTGGCTCTAGTAACCTTTCAAGAGCTCAGGGTCCTTGAGTCATACTGGAAGTGAACCTACTACTAGGGATAAAAGCCATCCTTTCCCTCCACCCAACCACTCACCTATCTGGAACCTTTGGGAGAGATAAGTTCTATGTGCTTAGATAAGGGACCAATGGACTTACCAAGAAGGGCAGAGGCAGAGACCGAGAGGGAAGAGAGGTACTATGGCTTGAGTAGGACATATCTCTCACATGCTTCTGAGTTTGAACACCAGATTCCCAGCTGGTGGAGATATCTTGGGAAGTCATAAGATATCTGGGAGATCTGGCTTAGCTGGAAGAAGTGAATCTCTGGGTGGGGGTGGGGTGAGCCTTGTATGTTATAGTTCGGCCCCAGTTCAGGCAGAGCTCTCTGCTTCCTGATGGGGTCACATAGAAAGATACATATTTTTACGTTCACAGAGCTACCCACTGCCATGCCTTCTCCACCACGACAAACTTGGAGTCAAAATAAACATGTCCTCTCATAAACTGTGTTAGGTGTTCCCTCACACAGACTAGAAAAGTAACTAGTGAAAGAAAGATTTAATTTGCAAGGTCTATGTCATTTCCTCATGGATCGAATTCTCCTCGTGCCTCCCATTTGGGTAAAAATGGTATTGCCAATGTTTTCTAGATTCTTCCTTTAAAGTGCTTTATCATGTCTCTGTTGTTGGGGGAAAAAAAGCATTTCTACTACAAACTTAAGATTCTCAACAAAATCCTTGGCTTTTTTTGTTGATTGGAGACAATTGGGTAGCATGGTCACCTTTCAATGCAACTCTGGCTAGAAGAATGTGACAAGCAGATATGAGTACTATATCCTGTTGGTTTCAGCCACTCAGGTCCCACTCCTGAGCTAGGAATGGTTGAATTCTGTCCACCTGTACAAATGGGAAAGGTACCTGCCACCAAGCCTAACAACCTGAGTTCAATCCCCAAGGCTTAGATGATGGAAGGAGAAAACCAACTCACACAAGTTGTCTTTTGACCTCTAATGTGTACACATGTGAACACACAAATACACATAAAATTCATTAATTAATATAAAGCAAAAACACTTGAGATCATTTTATAAGGAAGGAAGGGAGAGCTGGATGCTACACACACAGCCAGCAATAGCTAAAGAGTTGCCGGAGACTGAGGACCACATGCAAACTCTCTCACTGAATTATTAGATTTTAAATGGATCCTGAGTTCAATCCCCAGAAGTTCATAAAACCAAGCATGGTGCTATATTTCTGTAACCACAGCACTTGGGAGGTAGAGGCAGGAGGATCAAAAGTTCAGTGTACTATTTGGCTCCATGGAGATTCAGGTACAACCTGAGCTATGTAAGATCCTGTCTCTCCAAAACAAACAAACAAAAACAAACAAACAAACTTAATTGGTGATTTCCATCAAGTCAACATTCCACTCTGAGGGAACAGAGTATGGTAATCACATCTTTTAAACAGCAAGAAATATCTAAAGTTTGGTAATTAGTGTCCAATCACACCTTTCAAAATAAAAAAAAATCACACACACACACATGCACACACGTTAAAGATCCCTGCACAGTAACCAGACATGGTGTCCAAAGGTTGAGCCTCTGAGGTCAGACAGATCCAAATTGGAGTCCTGTTTCTGTTTCTGGCCACTTTTCCAACCTTGAATCATTTAATTAACTAGTTTTTGGCTTCTTGCCTTCCCATAAAGCTATCCCAACGTCTGTGTCTACTTGGCTACAGAAGCACGTGCTGGAATAGGAGACAGGCGAGGCCAGGAGGATCTTGTGTTTCATTCCAGTGATCCCATTACTAGGTGTAATGGAACCCCATCAGAGGGATGCTGGGACTTTTGAATAAGATAGGGTATAAACTGTGCTCAGGGTGTGCTCCGAGCACAGGAAATACTCAATAATGGGGAGCGGCTCTCTTACTGATACCACACAACTGTTGAGAGCTTGCACCAGCCTCACCCAGTGATCTCTTCCCATAGATAAGAAAATGGTGATTCAGACTAGGAGATGCTGTAACTACAGTCACAAGATAAGCAAGAGCACAGTACTTCTCAAGGGAGTCTCCTTGGTTGTTGTCCCAGGGAATGTGTATCACACCAGGCTGCATGTACCTGGGTCTGTAATCACACTCACTCTGTTCTCACCAGAGAAACCAGCACTATGCTTGGTACACAGCAGGGTCCACTAACTCTTATAGGGAATCTGTACAAATGGAGACAGAAAACAGAATTCAAGTTACACTAAAGAACTTTCCAGGAAAAGGACTTCAAAGAACTCAGCATCAATATCTGGCCACCTCCTTCCGTGCAGACTCCTCAGTCAGGTTTTGTTGCCAGCCATCATTATTGATTTAGGAGTGAGAAGAGACTGCTAAATTATGGCTTCTTAAGGCTGTTACCACTGCAGCCACCGAGGAAGGGATGGGTTATCCCTGTACTGGCCAAATGGGTTACTAGGAGATGAGGTTCCTGTAATGAGCAGCCCTCCACCAGCATCTTTCTTTCTAGCTGGACTTTCAGACCCTGTCTAGTGAATATCTGAGAGCTTGTCCTCTGCTTCTACCTCTTAACCACAAGCCTATGTACATACAACACACACACACACACACACACACACACACACACACACACACAGAGAGAGAGAGAGGGAGAGAGAGGAGTGAGCTTTCTTGTTTGTTTCAATTCAAGGTGATTTGCACATCCTAGTAAGCAACCATGACTTTCCTCCTAAAGCATCCCTCATCTCAGGCTGGGTCCTCAGTGCATGTGTGCTTGGTCAAATTGATGATACTGATGGCTCAGATGTTGCTGGCTTTGTCTGTCTCCAGGTCCACCCTATGCTGCTACGGTCAAGTAGGCACAGATATCGCCTACCTGCCATAGCTTCTGACCTGCACATTGATACCTCGTTCAAGCCACACTGCCCCTCTCCACTGTCTCCTTTGAACGCTTCTGGCAGACCCTGTGTGAAGACTTGCAGTGAGTACTCTTGAGGAGCTCTTTCTCTAGGTAATGTTAACACGCATTACTGATTTTTTTTTT
>JADRCC010570498.1:0-14961 GCA_019843855.1 Hylomyscus alleni | reverse complement strand
ACACACACACACACACACACACACATACACACATAAAACATCCAAAGGGTGTAAAAATTTGGTTTTGAAATTTAATATACCTTTCCTAAAATGAAACCACTCAAATTCTCAACAAAATAAACTTCATGTTTTAAATAAATACAATCTTTCCCTTATCCTTAGTCTTAGTTTACATTATTTTCTCTTTCTATATATTACTGTTCATTTTATACAACTATTCGTAATCTGTCGTTCCAAAAGCAGGGCGGGGGACCTGGGCTAAGGACTGTCTGAGGCTCGCTCTCTATTCCTGGTGGCAGGGGGCCTGCTGCTGAGGCCCCGGTCTCTCTCTCTCCCCCAGTGCTGACCTGTTTGCTGCATGGCACATTAGTTAAAACAGAGGCAATGTATAAATGAGTTATTTTATTGTAGGAAGGATAGAATATGCTGGTTAAGTAAAGGGAAGGAAAGGAGAGGAAGAAGAGAGAGAGAAAGGAGAGGAAGAAAGCAAGAGAAGAGAGCAAAGAATATAGAGGAGAGAGAGAGCAAGAGAGAGAGAGAGGAAGTAAGAGTAAGAGAGTAAAGAGCAAGAGTGCAAGAGTGCCAGAGTACAAGAGTACAAGAGTAAGAGGAGAAGAGTAAGAAACTGAGGAAGGGGAAAACCACCCCTTTTATTGTATGGGGCATGGCATGCCTGGCTTGTGGTCAGATGACTGTGTGTAGGGTTCAGTTAGAATGCTGGGAGCTCGAGGCATTGTCTGCCCGACAGAGCACACATCTCTTGCACAGGCAGCTGTGAGGGGTCTGGGCTGAAATCTGAGCCATCGGTTTTAGGAGCTATCGCCAAACTCCTACCGTCCCTCGTGAACAAATTTACTTTGCTCAGTGGGTCTCCAGGGTTCTCCAGTGGCTGCTCTACTGGACTCAGGCTGTCAGAACAGCCCACTGCCCCACAGTAATCCTCAGATCATCTATATAAAATAAAAACTTTGTTTTATGAAAAACAATTAATTTGGCTTCTTTTACTAGTATTTAGGAAAATGTGCTGGTTTGTCTACCTATAATGAAGAATTTATATTCATTGTGACAAATAAGCAGAAAATCAGAAAATAATTTGACAACTTTAGTTAAGAGAAATGAATCTTCTTGAAATCAGAAAAAAATAATTGTGTGAATTTGGCATTTATTTGTGGAAGCAGAAGTTAGATTTTTTACTAGCTGAAAGGGCTCTGTGCCTAGAAAGAGGGGAAGGGAGAAATGTAATGCAGCCCTTAGAGATCTGTCTGTCTGTCTGTCTGTCTGTCTGTGTACACTTACTTGTTTCTCTCTCTTCCCTTATGCCTTCCTCTCTCTTTCTCACTCCATGTATTTGTTTTACTTGAGACTTCAGTTTGTCAAAACATTCTGGCTACATCTTGTGTTGTTCAGAACATTTTGTTTGGGCGGTACATTCATAAAAGACAACAAGGGAATTTAAAACATCCTTGGGCAAAATGGAACTTTTGTTCTGTGATTTATCTATAAGTGAAAAATCAATTCCTCCGAATATAAATTTTCTTTACTCACAGAAGGAGAAATTGTTTCACAACATTTATTATGATTAGCTATCATTGTACTGGAAATAGATGTGTTGGTGCAAGTGGCTGATTCTCCAAGACCCTGGCAGCACTTACTATTCCTCAAGACTTATCCAAGAGGAAAAAAATGCTGAAAGCTGTGTAGGGAAGTGATGGTGGATTAAGGTGAAGTTGGGATTGTGATATGATCAAGCCACACGACTAGAAACTCTTAAAGAAGTAATTAAAAAGTAAAATGTATTATGATAAACATGTGAAAATATATTTAAGCCAAGAAGTAAAATTAATACCTAGTTGAAATATCTAAATTTACACATTAAGTGTTTTAATTACTTAGAAATCAGTAATGTAACCTGGTATGTGTTAGGGATGATTAAAAAGAACAAATACAAACTAGAAATAGTAGACAATATTTAAATAGAGGGCTAATTGAACTTTTCTACAGTGTGAATGGGAAGTGAAGGACACATCTACTGGATAGGACTTGATTCCATTTCCATTGATAAGAACTATGTTGTTTTATGATGACAGCTTTCCTCGGTTTCACGTTGGTGGGAGAGTTTCTCAAAAGCAACATGATAATCTGAAAATGTGTATTACAGATTATAAATAATGTACAGTTATTTATTGATGCAAAGGTGCTACCTATAAAATACTCTTGAAATATGCTCATTACTTTCTATGTTTATTCAAAGAAACTAAAATGCACAAAGGTCATATTATTAGAATAAATCTCATTCATAACTATTTATGGCCACATGGTATTGAGAAATAAAGAGAATCAAAAGAATCATGCCAATACTATAACATAGGTACATACTTTCTGTCTTCTTTACCATCTCTTGATCCACTTCAGTGTGACCATGGAAATCCTATCCATTCCTCTGCCTAAAATCACAAACCTATTGCATAGTTTATATTTAGCATGCCCATCATCTTGAATATTCTTTTATATTCCACTTTTGTATTGTTCATATTTCTTTTGTTATCGCAGTATCTTCTGGACTGATGCTACTGTATTTCGTTTTGCTCAGTCTTAATATAATATTCAAAATGTAACTATACAGGTAGAACTCTATCTAATTCCATGTAAAGAACAACAATAATATTTGTTAGAATTGGTTTGTGGTTTATAATTTAATGCTTTCCCTACCCAAATACATCTTTCGAGCACTTCGTCCAGAATGATGACTTTGACTGTTTAGAAATAATTGTTGTTGTCTTACTTAAAACCAAAGAATAACAAAAAGATTTTACAGAACAGAATCAAACTCCTTACCATGGATTACAAACCAATTAGAACATTCCTCTTCAGTTTTCATCAACATCAGTACAATTTCCAGTGCTAGGTACTTTCTTCAGCTCATGATTGCACTTTACTTGGTCTTTTCTCCTTACAGTAGAGTACTTACATTATTCTTCCTTATTCCTTTTAGTAATAAGATACAAGTCTCTCCTTTTCTGTTTCCCTTTCAATTGCCTCCACCTCAGCACACATACATTCCAATGCTGCCTACTTACTAATCAAATGAGTGCAAAGAGTGGACACTCTATTTAGGCATTACTCCCTTCCTACTTATCCTCTCTTCATTACAGCACTATTAAATGAGTATTCTGTTCACAAATATGTGAAGAAAAAAGAAATGTCACTTTAAAGTCCATACCTATTGTAGGAAGCAATATTTTGCTATACATGTTTCATTATTAATATTAATTAGTATTACCATTTCTGTTTTAGAAATTACAGACCGGCCAAAAATATGGAATTATATGTTTTTAACTTACAGGTATGCTTTGACTGTGTTAGATATAATTGTTTGCTTTTGCATCACTTCATTCTTTTAATAGTATATCTATTCAAAGCTAAATTTAGATGACCATTTTGAAGATGAACAGATTTGGAAAATCAGGAAAAGGTACATTCATACTTTAGTTTCATATTTTATTTTTCTCCTCACATTTATTCTTTAGATGATATCTATTTTGAAATTCTTATACAGTTACAAATATTCATTAGATACACTTTGGTTAGTAATTCTTTATCAATTGTCTAAATTTCTGTTGGCTGTTTATTTTTTATTTCCTCAGAGGAGGAAGCACAGAATAGATCTCAAAAGTAAGTGGCATGATTAAGCTAACATACAGATGGTCCACTTCCATATCCAATGCTTTTCCAATTAACAGAACTTTGTCCTTTCTAAAAATTATCTTCTATATACTTCATAGTTTTTACAACATGAGAAAGTATAAAACTTGTTATATAATCATAACTTGGTCTAAAAATAAAATCCAAATAGAATGCAGGCAACAGATTTTTTGCTACATACATCAAATTCTAGACAAACTTGTAATTCACACTTTTTTTTGTGCTGTGGTACTCACTTCTTTTTTTATTAGATATATTCTTTATTTACATTTCAAATGCTCTCTCTTTTCCTGGTTTCACCTCTGAAAACCCCCTACCCAACCCCCCCTCCCCCTGCTCACCAACCCAACCATTCCAGCTTCCCTGGCCAGGCATTCCCCTTACACTGGTGGTATGGAGCCTTCATAGGACCATGAGCCTCTCCTCCCACTGATAACAAGGCCTTCATGAGTGGCTGGAGCTATGGATCCCTCCATGTGTACTCTTTGGTTGGTGGTTTAGTCTCTGGGAGCTCTAGGGGTACTGGTTGGTTCTTGTTATTGTTCCTCCTATGGGGCTACAAACCCCTTTAGCTCCTTGAGTCTTTTCTCCAGCTCATCCATTGGGGACCCTGTGCTCAGTCCAATGCTTGGCTGTGAGCATCTGCCTCTGTATTTATCAGGCAACTGGCAGAGCCTCTCCGAAGACAGCTGGTACTCACTTATTTATCAATATCTATACAAAATTACACAAATTGTCTATGCCCTTCAATTGTTACTGAAGATGGAAAGATTTATTGGTATTTACAAATGTAAGCATCAATACAAACATTTATATTCACATATATAAAATAATATAATATATATCTACCTTTATTTAAAAGAAAACATTGTGTCTGCATGTGGTTCAGTATAGAGCATTTGCCTAACATATACAGACTCTCTGTTAATGCCCATCACTGAAAAACAAAAACTAATTTTAAATATTAAAAGAATAAGTATTGATTTTCATGAAACTATTTTACCATATATAAATTTTTAATTTGCTTTTATTAATTTATTAGAAACAGGAAATTAAAATATAGCAGGAAAACAGAATCTCATTGTTTTTAAATATTTAAATCTACAAAACTAGTGCAAAGGAAATATTTGTTATAAAATCACAATACAATATTGTGTAAGAAAATGTCAATGCATACATGCTTATTTAAAAATATAAAAATTAAAAAATTTAATGTATCTTTAATTGTTATATATTTAAACAGTAGAAGTCTCTATTTCAAATAGAATAATACTTTGTTCTAAAGATTAATTGGAAGTAGTTTTCTATTCTTTCAGGCATTTTAATTTTTTTGACCTATATAAGTATATGGACATAAGCATATGCACATATATATGTACATATTTATACAAATGTTATAAATATGTGTATATACATACAAACACATATAAAATTTGCAAACATGATTTTCAAAATTAACTTAACACCTGTTTCAAATAAATTCTTTTTTTCATATTGAAAATCATTCACTTCCATTTTAGTATTAAGTCATCAGGCCAATAAATCCCCAATGAGACAATGTATAAAAGTAGGAGATTTATATCTTATTTCATGATGTGTCATTTAGACATCTGTCCATCATAGTGAGAAATGTCAGATGACAATCAAATACTACAATCACATTTGCAAGGATCTTTGCAGTTCCTTCACAGCTGGGCTCACACTATTATAGATTATATAGATCTAGATTTTAAAGACTGAAAGTGTTTCACTAAGAAATTAGATGTGGCAAACATGATAGAACATTGTGTGTTGAGTTTAACCCTCTACATACAACCTATATTTGTTTCAATTTTCAGAAAGTTAACACTGCATCTATGCATGTATATCTTATATATTATATATCTTATATATTATAGGTAAGCCAAAAGAAGAGCATGACTAATCCCAAAAACCTTTAGTGTTCTACAAATGTATCCATAATTAAAAAAAAGAAGAGTATTAAAATAGGGCCAGGTTTGAAACAAAAACTGGTTTACTGTATGGCAATAAACAATCAGGTGTGCATGGCTGTGCTCACACCCAAGGCCATGCTGGTATATATGGTCCGTGCTGCCATTGTAGACACAGGCCATATTGTCTGTGATTTGTACTGTTCTCTGAGGCCATGTTTACACTCTTAATGCTGCTATGAGACATCACATTGATATCTGTGCTCCACATTGCCACCTAGCGAGCAGGTTTCTGACCAGAGTGGCCAGCAGAAAACATGTTGAAGTCCCTGATCTGAGACCATGTGTTTGTTCATAATCCATGCTGCCACTGGCTGCTGTGGGCAAGGAAACTTCTTTTGCAGTGGTATTAATGACTGTAGATTTATAACTGAGAATGAGGGAAATTGAAGGCTTCTGTGACAAGCCCTCATCCCATTCAAAGAAGAGAGAGAAGGAGGGAAAAAGGGAGGGAGGGAGGTATGGAGGGAGATATGGAGGGAGATATGGAGGGAGATATGGAGGGAGAAAGAGAGGGAGGAAGGTTTGGAGGGAGGGAGGGAGGTATGGAGGGAGGGAGGGAGGTGTGGAGGGAGGCAGGGAGGGAGGGAGGGAGAGAATGGGCACAGTCCAGACCAAAAGCTACTGAAGAGTCATCCACAGGAAGAACAACAATATCAACCATTCAGACCCCTCAAAGCTCCCAGGTACTAAACCACCAATCAAAGAGTACACAGGGAGGTGCCTAAGACTGTAGCTTTATATGTAGAAGAGAATTAGCTTATCTGATATCAATTGGAAGAGAGCTCCATGGTCCTGTGGAGGCTCAGTGATCCAGCATAGGGGAATCCTAGGGTTCTGAGGAAGGAGGGAGTGGGTGAGTAGGGGAGCACTCTCATAGAAACAAGGAGGATGGGGAGGGGATGGGGTTTAACTGGGAAGGAGAATAACATTTGGAATGTAAATAAAAAATTTTGATAAAGATGCTACAACTTTATGTCTTTACAGTTGATGAATTCTGGCAGGGTTGGCAAAGGATGTTTTCTTTAAGGGGCTGACCATTAAAAGTTTGACCACACTCTGAGTATATGCTCAACACAAATTGGGCTTGGTGATTATTAATTATTAGAGGGGTGGAGAGCACAATGATAGCAGGGTAGACCTGGGAAAAGTGGGAAGCAAGTTTGATGGGGTACACTGTACAAAAATCCCAAATAATTAATAAATATTTGGGAAAATAAATATCGGGAAATAAATATTTCCCCAAATAATAAAAATTAATATTTATTCCCCAATATTTATTTTCCCAAATATTTGGCTGTAAACACCAAGTGTTCCCACACTTGACTGTAAACACCTTTTCCTATAGATTTATCTTTGGTACCATGGTAGTCTTTTTATAACACAGAAAATAATTGTCTATTTTCAAGACCAGTATTTTGACATAGAATTTGTCATGTAGTCAGTTTACTAATTAAGAGCAAACATCTTTTGTTCACTTAGATATTAAAAAGCAAAAACAGTGAAACTCTTAGCATTCCAGTATGTCATTGAAAGGGCACAGAATGTTTATCCTATGCTCACATTAAATCCTACATCCTTCATATATCATGGGGGCTCAGTTTTGTAGGAACAGCGTCCAGTGTTTAACAGAAATGTGCATATGGACTATGCAAGACCCAGTGAATGAGTCATTGGATCATTTTGTGAGTACAATCATGGGATTACCAACTCTTGTTGTGTTTTATTAGAAATGCTGTCAAATACCCTTAATTCATCTGCAGCTGGGCTTGGACTATAAATAGGTAATAGAGACATCTTTTGAAAGACTGTGGAAGTATTTTACTCAAAAATTATTTGTTCTCTAGTGTGATGGCTAATCTTGGCTTTTAAATTTGACATACCTAAGGAAAAGGGAACAGTTGAGGAATTGCCTCCATGAGATATCCTTTGGTCAAGACTGTGGGGAACTGTCTTAATTACTAATTGATGTGCTAGGCCCTACATTACTGTGGGCCATGCCTTTGTGGTCAGATAAGCCTGGGATGTGGAAGAAAGGTAGCTGAGCATGTCCGAGGAAGCAAGCTGGAATGTAACATTCCTCTGTAGTTTTTGCTTCAGTGTCTACCTGTAGGTCCCTATCTTAGGTTCCTATCTTGGATTTTCTCCATGAAGCTACCAAGTTGAGTTCAGTTTGCATTTCATCTCAGATATAAAAAAGCAACCTAGAATAACTAGATTCCTTATGATTGCCTGGACATTTTGGTTTATATCCACTAATTATACACATTATGTCATGATGGATAAAGTATTTAACTTTGAGCTTCAGAATGTTCATTTCCTTATTAGAATTAACAAAATAGCTAGCTGGGGTAAGGGTTAGGAAACAAGAGGTTTGTTGACGGCTAATGCTCTAATGAAACTACACAATGAGTAAAACATAGGTGAAAAATACAAATCCAAATATTTTTTCTATTGAGATAAATACATATATGTCTACATGTACATCTATCCACAAAAACATCAGGAAAACGTAGAGAAACTGAAAAGAGTACTTGAACTAAATAAGATGTCAAATTTTCATATACATCTAAACATAATTTAATAAACAGAAATATATGATCACAATATCTTGATACAAAATTCTTATTTTGATTGAGTATGTGTGTGGGGTTCTTTTGTGTGTGTGTTTTCACTTGGACATACGAGAAGGAGTAGATATTGATATTCATAAAGGCATAAACATGTATGTATATTTTATACATATATATATATATATATATATAGAGAGAGAGAGAGAGAGAGAGAGAGAGAGAAACAGAGAGAGAGAGGGAAGATAATGGGGTGAGTAGAGAGAGAAAAGAAGAAGAAGAAGAATTAGAACTAGTAAAAGAGGAAGAAGAAAGAAGAAGAAGAAGAGGAGGAGGAGGAGGAGGAGGAGGAGGAGATAATTAGGAAATAAGGCCTTTTAAAGTCTGATGATATTAGAGACTCAGTTGAATATAAAGCATTGATTCTCATGGTAGTTTCACAGTGATAACTTGATGTGTTACATCTTTATTTGCAATCAACAGTACTGGTACACTCAGCATACAGGCAGCCCCTCCAAGGGAAATGGATTTCGCCCAGCACAAGTGAATTATGAAATCTAGTTATTAAGGCATCTCATTCACTGCGTAGCATTCAGATAAGTGACAAGCATTCTGGCATTTATGCTTTTCCAACAATTAAACTAATGAATCCCAAGGATTTTTCTATTTTTGATGCTTTTAACTTTGAAGAGATATTTTAAAGAAAGCAAATAATTTGATCATATTCCAAAAGTATCATGAAGCGGGCAATGCACTCATATTCATATAAAGAACATCTATGTGTAAGTTGAAAGTATTGAGGTGTATACATATGTACACATATATATTTTAAAAGTTCAGAGTTTTATATCAAATTAAACTTGAAAAATATTGGGCAAAATGTAATTTAAAAAGGTCACAGATAAAATTTTTAAAATAGTCATACATCTATAAGTTCAGATAATGTTAGCAGCCACTAGTCCCCAGTCACCAAGAAGAAAAGCATCTTTTCAGATGAATCAGTATGGAAACTTTTTCCTAGATGATTTTGAGTACAAATTGGAAGCATATGTTATGTGTGGAAGGCACTGAATGTAAGAGCGCCATCTATGTATGCCCCGTTGTTGCCAGAAAGCTTCCATTCACGAATTTCATTGGAGAATTTCGTTCTTCTTAATGCTTCGTGGGACCTGTGCATAATGGTTCTGAAAATCTTATGAATTTTGTGACAAAATCTCTGGTTCTTTATTCTGGAGAAAAATTCAGAACTCCCCCTACTGGGTGAATGCTTGCTTCATCTGCATTATAATTAATCAAAATTTAATGCTCTAACAGTTCTGGAGATTAGGTGACACATTATTCAATTTAGCCTCTCTTCTTTGTTGTATGAGGTAATTTTGTCCTCTTATATTAATGGGACAGCAATACTGTTCACTCTACCCAGCTCATCTTAAGGACAATGCGCCCGAGGAAGTTTATACACATTAAAGCAGCTGTTGATAATATGAAAACAAAAATTCTATGTATGGATTAATGATGAAATACTAAAGACAACATGATTGTGATACTCTTTAGTATTTTAATACTATATGATGCTTTAAGAAAACAGCTTGTCTTATTTTCAAAAATTGTTTGTCCAAATAAGCACAGCATCGATAGTTTGTTTCAATGTTTAAAAAGGCTTTGTGGGCTAAATTCTAGGCCACCAGATGCTAGTAGGTCTTGTCATCGGGTATGCATCTAAATTTAATGTAGCAAGCATGCAGCAGTATTCTTTGACCTGTCTTTCTCTAAATCTGCACTTCTAGAATCCTTCCCATTACACTTTATTCAACTAGCTGTTATGTTACTTTCATCAGAATTTTCCCATATGAGCAATCCCTGTTCATTTATTTGAAAAGTGTTAGGCTGCTAGTTTGCTTTTAAATTTACAAGCTAATAACCACAATTCATTCACTCTTTCCTCACAGAGCCTATTTCACAATCCTTTAATACTTTTGTTGATCTCCTTGGAATCACTCGGGTGTGTTTATTTCCTTTTCCAAACTGAGTAACTGATATCATTTTTCTCAGCTTAAAGAGCCATTTTACAATTCTAAGATGTAATTGAACTGTGATACTCTTCCTGGTGAGCGCCATTCTTTGCTGTGATAACTTTCTGCTATAATTGCCGGGCATAAAGCTTATGAACACAGTTCTTGTGTATCGGGACAACCATTATATAAGCAAGAGGTAACATACAGGCAAATAGAAATGAAAAAAAGTAACAAAATGTTGAAGAAGGAGCTTAGCTTATGCAGAATACCATGATGAGAAGGAATGAAATAATATACTAATAATTACCTTTAATATTGCTGGATTTCTCAGGGGCAACTCAGTATACATACACCACAGATGTCAAGATGAACATTTGTTTCTATTTCATATTTGCATTTCATTATTTATAAGTATAATACTAAAATTATAAAATATATTGACAGTTGCTATTCTATTTAATATTCATTATTTATTAGATACTTTATAAAGAGAATTAAAAAATAAATTATAATGAATATTAGAAATACCTTAAAAATAACTCGTTTGGGAATATTAGTTGAGAAGACTGATATAGGCATGTTACATTAACAGACAATTATTTATGCGTTTGAAATGATCTCACTACAGTGGGAAATAACCTGGAGTTGTAAAGATTGTATTCCACCTAATTATAGATGATTTCTGACACACGAAAGCAGAAAATGTAGTACAATAGACATGAGAGTATCTTGAACATGGTTTAGATAACTGTAATCTCATGATCACTTGAAACTGGGCTAAATAAAATACGACATGTCTGACATCACATCATTTAACAATCCTTATTAGGATGAAATAGGATCTCAGTGTGTTTTGATGTACATTTCCTAGAAGCCTGGGATGTTGAAAACTTTTGCTAATATACATTAGTCATTTTATTTATTTTTAGAGCTGTCCAGTAATTTACAGGAAGAATTGCTTTTTGTTGATTGTTTTCAGTTGTTTGTATATTCTAGATATTAATATGATGGATGACTATTATACAGTGGACAAACATTTATCTCCAGTTTTAAGGCCCTCTCTCCACTCTGGTCATTTTTTTTAACCCTGAAGAGTATTTTAAATATCATGCAATTCCATTTGTCTGCTTTTGAAGCTATTTCCTTTGCTATTAGATTTCTTTTCATGAGATTTTTGTTTTTGCTGGTATTTTATTTTGTTTCACCTATTTCTAAATGTTCGAGCATTTTTCTCTAGTAGTTCAAACATGTCAGGTCAGACATTAATGTCTTTGATGAATTTTTACCAGCTTTTTGTGCAAAGCAATTGATAAGAGCATTCTTTCATGTTTGGAAGATACATTTTCTCTGCATCGTTTGTTAAAGATTCAGTCTTAGCACCAGTGTATATTTATTTATATCTCTGTGTAAAAAATGAAGTGGGTAGAGCTGTGTGGGTTTCCTTCAGGATTCTCTATGCTAGGTCTTTGGTAATCACGTCTGTTTCATGTTTTTAATTAATGTGCTGATTAATTTAACTATTGTTCTGTCATATAATTTGTGATACCTTCAAAATGACTCATTCTTGTAAGGCCTGCCCTGGATATTTTGACACATATATAACTTTTTTTTTATATTTATAATATCTAAAACACTTTTAGGAGTTTTAATTGTCCACAGTCTAGTGTCTTCTTTCCTTTTTATACATTCCCATAGTTTTCATAATGTAATGATTGTTACAGTTGCCAATTAATCTCTTCTCTAATTGACCTGGCTGCGGCTATGTGTTCTTTTCTATCCACCTCAGTGTTCTGGGTTCCTGAATGAAAGACACATACATAGAGCCTTATATTTTAATATTCCTTAAACAGCTCAATGACTGAGCCACTTCTTAAGCTTCAGGAAACTTGCACACTCCTTCCAATATTACTGAGTTATTATTTACTAAAATCACTATTCCATCTTTGCTGCCTTGGACCCAGACCTGAAACTATCCTGGACAACAATCCACGACTCTTACGTGATTGCTATGCTTTCTTCTGAACATCTCAGCTCGATTCTTGGGTCCTTTCTTGAAATGGCAGTTCTATCTCCTTCTTCTTCCCAGGGTCCCCTTTTCCCGGGAATCCTAAAGTCCTGCCTCTGCCTCTCTGCCCAACCACTGGCCAACTGCAACTTCATTTACCAATCAAAACCAACTGGGGGCAGAGACCTTCAGTGTCTTACGTGTGGATTCTCCTGTAATTCTGGGGACACAATAACATAAATGTTAGACCAAATCCCCAACAAATTATTTTACATCATTTGTTAGGTGTATGTTTTAAGGTTTCAACAAAGCTATTGTATATACGATAGTTTCATAATATCTTTCTTGGTGAGTTCCTTATTGGTATACAGAAGAGCTATTGATTTTTGGCATGGTAAATGTCTGTCCTGCTGCTTTGCTGAAACTGTTTATCTTTATGGAAAATTGTCTACATAGTTATTCATAAATAAAACAATATATTCAATGGTAGCAAAAGAGGCAAAAAAGAAGATGATTTTTCATTTATATTCTAGACAGTATTGATTGCAATGAATGTTCATCCTTTTTTATCATGTTAAAAATATAATGTCTCCGGGTGGTGGTGGCGCACGCCTTTATTCCCAGAACTTGGGAGGCAGAGGCAGGCAGATTTCTGAGTTCGAAGCCAGCCTGGTCTACAGAGTGAGTCCCAGAACAGCCAGGCCTACACAGAGAAACCCTGTCTTGAAAAAAACAAAACAAAACAAAACAAAAATATAATGTCTCAGAGAGAAAACTGTTCTACCTCTACTATTGTTAATCAATGAATTATTGTCTCACAGAGTGTGTATACTTGTGATATTGGGATAGAAAATATTTCAGAAAAGCAAATTAAATCAACATAGAAAATAAAAGGAAAACAAAAAAATTCTTCTTCCTCCAATAAAAGAAATTTACAGTTCTATATATCCAAAAGTACAGGATATTCACGCCACAGGCCAACAACAATATGTCTGAGATGAGTCCCAATGAGGTTCCAGTATTGATAGTGTAGCAGAAGCCAGAGGTCAAATCAGACCATAGACTCATTGCAATGAGCATTTGCAACAAAAGTATGCAAAAAAGTGGGACACGTTCTTACTATAACTTCCACAGTTTTTTTTTTTTGGGTGGGGGAGGGGGCTATGCTGTAAGGCTGGTAGCTCAGCATGACGAGAGTGAGAGATGAGTGGGATGAAACTCAAAAAGAACCAAGAAAAAGTTTTTTTAAAAAAATCCCCACACTACAAGGAAAATTATCAAATGAAATTTACCTATGCCTCTCTCATATTAGTTTCTGTTGTCTTGAAAATGATGTGGGGAGGCAGCTTTCCAAAGACTGTTGCTAGAAGAGAAAAATATGCCCAACATGGAATAGTCTACATAGGTTTATCAGTAATTGAGTGTGACAAAAACATGTTTTTAACTGTTCTAGTACTTCTAGAAAGCAAGTATCAAAAAGATTGTTGGATTGTGCTGGGATTTTGTCCTCTATGAAACTCTACTCTACCCATGCTTTCAAGTCTTATCACTCCAACATCTTCTATTTAATAAATAATTTTTCTTGGATCTCTTCTGGCACACTTTTAAAACTGACACAGCCAAGTTGATCCATGACAAAATATAGTCACCTATGTCTTTAGACTTAGAAAATGAAATTATTGTGATTTAAGTCACAACACTGCAAGACCTCTTTGATAAAACATGCAGTGTAAATCCAGCACTGCACAAAGAAGTTCTGTCACCTAATAGAAACAAACAATGCTAAAAAAATACTTGAAACATGGCTTCTTGGTGACAACATTCACAGCATAAGAGGCCATGATGAGTATATATTTTGGTATCAATCCTCAGGTTACTATTTGGTTTAGTATGAATACATTTATGGATGTATTCTTTAACAAAGTTTAGAGAGTAAACACACTAACTGTATCACATGTAGAAAACATGCTTGGCTTAAAGAGAATATTAGTGCCAGGTGGAATAGAAATAGTGTAGGGGCTGAAGGATGGAGAGAAGTGCTATGAAAATCTGTCTTCTGTACATGACATTACTATGAATTCAGAACATCAACGGTTTCTTCTCTAGAAGAAGAATACCTTCCAGAAATAAAGACAGCCAACATTCATCCATATATAGGGTGGAAAATCTTCAGGTCCAGCTCCTTATGAAATACATATTGGTAACTGATAGTTTGTTGGAAGTGAATCATTTTTTTTCTTTCACCATATTTTAAGATGTGGCCAATGGCAGGTTTCCATGGTTCAGTAGATGTCAATATAATCATGCATATCAGCAACACTAACTAGACTTAGTGGATTATCAAAACAAACAAATATGTAAAGCTGCTTGGAGAAATACTGAGAAGCACATGGGAGAATTGGAGGGAGTTTGGGGTACAGATATCATCATGTTTCATTGCATAATAATGTAAACATATCAAAAATAAGCAATTTGATATCGATTTGTTGAATTCCAAATCTCTATATCCTAAAAAAAGATATATATCATGGAATCCAGAGAATGAGTTTTGGTTTAAAAAAACTTAAAAGCAATATCAAACAAATAAAAACATAATAAAATATAGAATATATAGATGGATGAAAATATAACACTCATATACTGACACTGAGGGTCATGAAATGCAAAGTCTTTTTTTA
>JADRCC010570488.1:768-20402 GCA_019843855.1 Hylomyscus alleni | reverse complement strand
TGGAACACATTCTGGTGCTCAACAATGAACCCCTCACCCCCTCAAAGAGGATCTCATATAACTCATGCTAAGCCTAATCTTCCTGCCCCCACCTCCCAGGTGCAGGGATTATGTGTCGGTACCACTGCTCTCTGCTAAACAAGGACCGATCTCATGAATGTGTGAACGAGGAAGGTAACCTAGTATTTAAGTAACATAAAGGTTACAGAATTTATTATTATTATTATTATTATTATTATAAATTATTATTATTATTATTATTATTATTATTTTATTGCCTCATGCTTACTAGGTCTGAGGAAAGAAACAACATGTAGATGATAAAGTCCTAATTACTTGTTATAAAATTTAAAAAGACAGAAAATAATTAGAAAAAAATCCTTAAGGCCACTAAATTAAAAAAAAAGGGGGGGGGCAGGCTGGTGAGATGGCTCAGCGGGAAAGAGCACTGACTGCTCTTCCGAAGGTCCTGAGTTTGGATCCCAGCAACCACACGGTGGCTCACAACCACCCGTAATGAGATCTGACATCCTCTTCTGATGCGTCTGAAGACAGCTACAGTGAATTATGCCGGAGTGAGCAGGGCTGCCAGAGGTCCGGAGTTCAAATTCAATTTCCAATAGCTACACACATGATAGTTCACGGCCATCTGTACAGCTACAGTGTACTCATACACATAAAATAAATAAAATAAATCTTTTTTTTTTAAAGGCAAGACCTCTCAACACAAACTATGCTTAAATCTAGATATGCCACAGTTGGCTTGAAATCTAACAAGACAGCTTTAAGTCGTGGACATCTGAACTGCACTAATGTCTTAACACTTCGAACTTGGAAGTACATAACATTAACTGGAAACCCAGAAGAGGGGCACAACAGAGCCTGCAAAGGTCAATCCCAAACCTAGAAAAAGTCAGGAGAATTTCAAGAAAGAATAATGTTTTTCCATACTAGAAAGCTCACGCTTCCTGCCATGATGATGATGGACCAAATCTCTGAAACTGTAAGCCCCAATTTAATGTTTTCTTTTATAGGAATTGCTATGGTCATGGTGTCTCTTCAGAGCAATCAAACTCCTAGCTGAGACACTCCATTAAGTTAAAAAATTCTCAGCAAAGTTGGAATGCAATAGAACTTACTTTAGTACAAGTATTTAATAAATACCCACAATGCATATTCAGGACTTACTATATTAAGTGTTGAAGTTCTATACAAATTTCCTGGGATTTGGAAACAAGGTAAGATTACTCATTGCTACAAAGGTACACATAGTTTTTCCTGGAGGTCATGGTAGTTGGAACAATAACAAAAAAAAAAAACCAAATAAATGAATATCAAAACAAAACAAAACAAAAAGGAAGGCTCATGCTATCTTTGATAAGTCAAGTCAACTCAAGCGAAGATAGTAAAGTCATTAAAGATAAAAGCAAAGTCACTTACCTGAGGAAGAGCCACTTACCAACTTCACACCACGGAGCTGCAGAGAATTCAGTGTTGTAGGGACTGCTCACCTGGCACAAAAGTAAGAGGCCTAGCCCGACATGCCTTTAATCCCAGGACTCAGGAGGCAGAGGCTGGCAGATCCTTGTGCCAGCCAGAGGCACAGAGTGAGACCCTGCCTCGAAACAAACAACTCTTAGCACTACAACAAATGAAAGACAAATATTTTTTTTGAAAAATGTTTTATGTTCACTTTTTAAAATATTTTTTTAAAAAGATTTATCTTCTGTATGTAAATGAGTGTTCTATTGGCATGTATATCTGCACACCAGAAGAGGGCATTAGATCATATTGTAGATGGTTGTGAGCCACCATGTGGTTGCTGGGAATTTAACTCAGGACTTCCGGAAGAACCATCAGTGCTTTTAACTCTGAGCCATCTCTCCAGCCCCTAATGTTCATTTTTTTAAAAATTACTTTTATGTCCTTAGTGCATGTGTGCTCGTGCTTGCATGCCTGTGTGCGTGTGTGTGGTAGCACGCACATGCAGGTGTGTATGTGCACGCGTGGGACTTCAAAGGACAGTCTGCAGAGCTGATTCTCTCTTTCCACTCGTGGGTCTGGAGGAGTGAGTTTGGATCAGACTTTGTGGCGAGTACCTTCACCTGCTGAACTCTCTTGCTGGCCTTGCTCGTTGTAGGCAACATCAAAATAAAACAAGGTTTCTTTGGCACGAAAATGCATGCTTGTGATTTCCTGGCACTTGGAAGGCAGAGGCAGGAGACTCAGAAGCTAAGGTTATCTTCACCTACATGTCTGGTTCTAGTCCAGCCTGCTACACCAGACCCTGTCTCAAAGCCAAAGCTAAGAACAAAGCCACAGGGTTGGAAACCACAGCAGGGGATAGTTTATTTACTGTGTTTGAGATTTTCGATGCTAACCTGTTGCTCCAGATTATCATTTGTCCTTTTCATTAAAACGTACAGGGTTTTACATTATTTATCAGGTTTTTCCTTTCTGTTTCTGGCCTTTGATTCAGAATCAAGACTGCCATTTCTTCTGGGTGATAAGTCTTGGCCTGTTCTCCTCCCTCACTTTTACTGTCCCAATTCTCATGGATAAGTTGCTGATCCCACTAGAATTTAGCACAGCGTAAACAAGGAAGCTGGGATCGGCTCTATTCATTTCTTCCAAATGGATAGCTAGCTCTCTCGAGACCATCCTGGAATAATTCATTGTAGTCCATTGGTAGACTTTTCTCCTTTGACCATGTGCTAAATGTCCACACATGCTTCCGGGCCCATGTTGGTCATTGGATCTGACCACACTATGCATCTTTTAGACCTTCCTGGGCTATTCTTGAATGTTCTGTCAGAAGAATGTAGAGATCATTTTTTTCAAGCTTCAAAAAGATCCTGTTGGGGTTTCCATTGCAGTCATATAATTTACGCCATTTATATTTAAGTAAATCAATAGATTAACTTCGGGAGAATTTTTATAATTCTGAGTCTTATATGAGATCCAAACATTTTTGTTTGAATGCCCATATGTTTGTGTGTGTGTGTGTGTGTGTGTGTGTGTGTTTGTATATTGGAATTTACCTACGTTTTTCAGAATTTTCACAATCCTGAGTCTTATATGAGAATCAAACATTTTTGTTTGAATACCTGTGTGTGTGTGTGTGTGTGTGTGTGTGTAATGGAATTTACCTCTGTTTTGGGGACATGGGGTTGAGACAGGTCTCAGTCTGTCCCTAAACTTGCTCTATAGTTGACAATGACCTTGAGTCACTCATCCTCCAGCCCTCACTCCTACTTAAACTCTGGGACTACAAGTGTTTGCTGCCACACCCAACTCATTATCTTTTAATTTGTTTCCTGAAGTTTATCTCTGGGGATTTTTTTTGGAATTCTGTTAGCTGACCTTTGAGTTCCTAGATATTAGATTAGTATCAGATAAGCCATTCTCTAGCATTAAAATGTAACACTATCAAAGATAGTGTTTGGATACCACCCACCAGGGCCTAGGGGTGGTAATTTAAAGTGTTTAATTACTTGATACTTTGTGGGGTGTCGGACAAGGAACTGCTTAAAGGCCAAGCTAAAGTGCTTGTCTCCAAATCCTCCCAATGCTTCCCAATTCCTTGAAACCTTCACTAAAGAGCTCCTACCCTTCATAGCCTATTTCCTGTGAATCTGAGAGCCAGTCCAGAGGCTGGCTCTGTGCTCCATTGCTGAAAACTTAGAGGCAGCCACATCACAATGGGAGGCCTGGCTCCTTCTTATCCATTTAATTAATGATCCACTTGGGGTGTGGGGTGTGGGGCTTCCAAATGGTAATGGCTTAGAAAATGCATCCGAGGCACACAGACCATTTGGAGCACCCAGTTAAGAATGATTTGCCACATACAGGAGAGCTTCACAAAGACTTTCACAAACATGGGCATTCAGCTCCGCTGATAGCCCCACATTCTTAATGGCGTAATCACCAACATAATCCATTCAGAATAACAGCCTTTTAATACAGAAACAATTACTTCAGATAATAAAATAACACTTTAATTTGCTTGACACCAAGTTTGACCTATGTGGATCATCTGATGGTGAGGTGAGGGGAAGGGAAACCGGCTGAGCTCTAAATACATTATAAAGCGATAACACACCATGCACTTCAGGCCTGAGATGCTTTAAAAGGCTTGGTAGAAAAATAAAATGATAATCAGAGTAAGTTATTACTTTGGAATTTACAAAATACTCGGTAATTTGAGTATTGACTTCTTCCAGTTTCCTTAGAGAGAGAAAGCTAAGCCTTTAAGTTAATGCACTTAGATTAAATTTGTTCATTTTGAACACCTACTGTGGGAAGGGATTTAAGGCATATAATCACTCAACAAATTGTTATTGCATGAAAACTAATACTGTGTCCTAGGAGGGAAATGCAAATGGAATCCATTGCTCCGCTACAATATCATGACTTTAGATCTATCTTCCGGCTCCTGTAAACTGTTTCTATTGTGTCTTTAATAGAACTGTTTTCTAAAGTGTCTTCAAATTCTTTAGGGAAGTAGGTGAGTTTTAAGTCTTAAATAATTAAAAGCTTCCCTATGTAATATCCGCTAAATTGGAAAATGAGCAGCCTTTTTTATGCTTAGTTTCATGGATTGTTGGGATAGGCGAGGACTCATTCTTTTTCATTTGGAAAGAGAAAACCTGGGACCAGCTTTTCAGGTAACATCCAAAACCTCCTTTGATGACTGATTTCAAAGTGCCATTGCATAGTGTTAAGTCATTTCTGCACCTCTGGTGAAATGAGTGAATTCAAGCCAGATTATATTATATATTATATTAATGCAGGTTTATTGGGAAGCCATTCTTGGGTGGGCAAGTTCACTAGCCCCAAGGAAGGAGGTCAGGGAAGTTGTTATGGGAAGGAAGAGAGAGAGAGAGAGAGAGAGAGAGAGAGAGAGAGAGAGAGAGAGAGAGAGAGAGAGAGAGAGAGAGAGGAAAGCAGAGACCAAAATGTCTGGGTTATATAGGGAAGAACCACTGAGTGAAGGGAAGCCCAGCCTCTGGGCTGGAAAGTTCAGGGTTGGGGGCAGGGTATGCCAGGTAGAGACTGAGGGATGCTGGGAGAACTTGGAAGCCAGGTCTGTTTTGATGTGTAAGATAGGTATCTCAGTCCCTTGCTCCCTGCCAAAACCAAACATATTGCCAACAACTGAAGTCTTTGTTTTGTTTTGTTTTTTTTTGAGACAGGGTGTCTCTGTATAGTCTTGGCTGTCCCGGAACTCACTCTGCAGACCAGGCTGGCTTTGAACTCAGAAATCTGCTTGCCTCTGCCTCCCAAGTGCTGAGATTAAAGACTTGCGCCACCACTGCCAGGTCTTAACAATTTTTTTTTTTTTTTTTTTTTTACAACTGAAGTCTTGACCATGAATTTCTGATAGCTAATTTTGTCTCAAACAAGTTAAATATTTCTTAGGATATAAGAAGAAGATATAATTAATCATTTATACTTTAGTGAGAATTAATTCATAATAATTTTCTTGCAATAAGTGAGATAATTGGTATATATTTTTTAAACAAAGAGGAGTACAGACCGATAGCAGTCTACCAATTTGTAATTTACAACAGTATGGTTTGTAGTCTTAAAACTAGGTACTGATGCATTAGAGATAAAGATCATATTTAGGTCTTTTTTTTGGGGGGGGAATAGATTCAATACAGGGTTTCTCTGTTTAACAGCTCTGGCTGTCTTGGATTCGCAATGTAGACCAGGCTGGCCTCAAACGCACAGAAATCTGCTTGCCTCTGCCTCCTGAGTGCTGGTATCAAAGGTTGAATGTCATCATGCTCAGCGTCGTATTTGTTATTTATTTATTATCGTACAGTGTCTTAGGGCTTCCATTGCTGTGAAGAGACACCATGACCAAAGTAACTCTTAAAAAGGACAACATTAATTGGGGCTAGCTTACAGATTCAGAGGTTGAATCCATTATCATCAAGGCAGGAAGCATGGCAGCATCCAGACAGGCATGGTGCTGAAGGAGCTGAGAGTTCTACATCTTCATCTACTCTGAAGGCAAACAGGAGAAGACTGGCATCTTCAGGCAGCCAGGAGGAAGCTCTCTAAAAGCCCACCCCGGACTATGACGCACTTCCTCCAACAAGGCCTCACCTACCCCAACAAGGTCACACTTCCTAAGAGAGCCATTCCCTGTGCCAAACGTATTTAAACCACCACATATGCCTATCTATTCTTCTTTAAATGTTTTAAGTATTTCCCCATTTAAAATTCCTTGATTTAAAGTTGTGTCCCTCTATGCATAGATTAATGTGGTGCTCAGATCTCAGCAGAGAAGTTTCTTAGTGCAGTATATGATGGTTACCTCAGAAATGCCCTCTGAGAATAAATATCCATGGAGTGCTCAGCCACAGACGGAACAATGACATCACACCTCTCACCTCAGGGCTCAAGGGATCACTGCAGAGGAGGATGCAGAAAAACTGTAAGAGTCAGAGGTCAGGGGGACAGGAGCACACCCATGTCTTACAGACATGATAGGACCACTGCACTCATGAACTCACGGTGACTGTAGTTACCTGTACTACAGTCTAGCATGGAATGGAGAGGAACTATTGACAGTTGATGGTTTCTAGGGGAGGGAGAGTCAGTTTTGTTTAAGGGTGTTGTTTCTGGTAGATCAGTCAAGTTGCACTGGATGTCCACAAACCTCTGAGTGTACGGACAGTACAAATTACGCTTGGGTTATATGGTGGTTTGAATAGGACTGGCCCCTGGAGACTCATGTGTTTGAATGCTTGGCCCATAGGGAGTGGAACTATTGGGAGGTGTGGCCTTGTTGCAGTAGGCATAGCCTTGTTGGAGAAAGTATATTACTGTGGGGGTGGTCTGTGAGGTCTCCTATGCTCAAGCTATGCCCGGTGTGGCACACAGTCTCCCTCTGCTGCCTGGGGATCAGCATGTAGAACTCTGTGCTCCGCTAGCCCCTTGCCTGCCGGCATGCTGCCATGCTTTCTCCCATGATTATAATGGACTGGACCTCTGAAATTGTAAGCCAGCCCCAGTCAAGTGTTTTCTTCATGGTGTCCCTTCACAGCAATGAAAACCCTAACTAAGATAAGTTACAAGAAAGGAAAAGAAAAGGGGGAGGACATGAAGTTGGGAGGGAGTAGAGTTTGGATCTTGGGGGAGTTAGGGGGAGAAGTGAGGGTGGGTGGGTATGATCGGCATACACTGTACGCATCATGGAATTCTCAAACAACTAATAAAAATATTATGTTAAAATATTTGACACTACCACTTCTCTGGACTGAATTATGTTCCCCCAAATTCATCTGGTGAAACTGTAGCCCCTTTCCCCCATGGCACTGTATGTGGAGACAGAGCCTTTGTGGATGGGATGATGGGTATAAAAGATGCACTGCTTAAGCTTTTGTCAACTTGACAAAAGCTAAGGCCATTTGGTAAGAGGGAATCTCATTTGAGAAAGTGCCTCCTTCAAATCGGCTTATGGACAAGCCTGCTTGTAACTTTAATTTTTTTCAAACCTTATTTTTAATGATGGTTCTTAAATGCTTTAGCCTCCCTTGTAGCCCACCACCCACCAGAAGCAGTTACTCACTTTATATCCCACTCACTGTCCCCCTCCTGGTCACTTCCTCTCACAGTCCTTCCCCTTACCCCTCCTCTTTTCCTCTGAGTGGGTGGGATTCCCTTGGGGATCTCCCTACCCTGGCACATCAATACTCTGCGAGGCTAGGCACTTCCTCTCCCACTGAGGCCAGACAAGGCAGCCCAGCTAGAAGAACATATCCCATGTGCAGGGATTTTGAAATAGCTCCCGTTCCATTTATTTGGGATCCACATGAAGACTGAGCTACATATCTGCTATATATGTGTGGGCCTAGGTCCAGCCTGTATATGTTCTTTGGTTGGTGGTTCAGATGCTGAAGGCCCCAAGGGGCTAGGTTAGTTGACTCTGTTGGTCTTCCTGTGGAGTTCCTATCCCCTCTGGGGGGCTGTAATCCTTCTCCCTATTCTTCCATAAGAGTCCCCAAGCTCACTCTGCTGTTTGACTGTGGGAGTCTGCATCTTTCTGAGTCAGCTGCTAGGTGGAGCCTCTCAAAGGATAGCCATGCTAGACTCCTGTCGGCAAGCATAACAGAGTATCATTAATTGTGTCCGGGATTGATGTGTGCCCATGGTGGGTCTCAAGTTGGGCCGGTTATTGGTTGGCTATTCTCTCAGTCTCTGCTCCACCCCCTATCCTTGTACTTCTTGTAGACAGGATAAATTTTGGATGGAAAGGTTTGTGGATAGGTTGGTGTCCCTATCGCTTGACTGGGATTCCTGCCTGGCTACAGGAGGTGGCCGATTCAGGTTCCATATCCTCAGTGGTGTGAATCACAGCTAAGGTCACCTCCCATTGATTCTTGGGTGCCGCCCTTATCCCAGGTCTCTGTCTCTTCCTGGAGATGCCTCCCACCTCCCCACCCCGTCAGTTGCTGTTTTCCTTTCATTCTCATTGGTTATCTGGCTGTCTCGCCTGTTCCTCCCCACAACTGATCCTGAACCTCCTCCCTTCCCCCTCCCTTCTCCCACCTAATTCCTTCCCTCCCTCTGCCTTTTATGACTATTATATTCCCCCTTCTATATGAGATTTAAGCTTCCTAGCTAGGGTCTTCCTTCTTGTTTAGCTTCTTTGGGTCTGTGGAGTATAGCATGGGTATCCTGTATTTTATGGCTAATATTCATTTATAAGTACATACCATGAATGTCCTTTGGGGACTGGGTTATCTCACTCCAAATGATATTCTCAAGATCCATCCACTTGCCTGTAAAATTTATGGTGTCTTCTTTTTTTTTAATAGCTGAATAGCATCCCATTGTGTAGATGTATCACATTTTCTTTATCCATTCTTCAGTTAAGGGACATCTAGATTGTTTTCAGTTTCTGACTATCACAAATAAAGCTGCTATGAATATAGTTGATCAAGTATCTTTGTGGGATGATGGAGCATTTTTTGAGTATATTCCCAGGAGTGGTATAGCTGTGATGAAGCAGGCTTTATTAAATATTAAATACTGACCAAGAGATGGACTTTGGTGAGGACCACTCCCTGGAATTTCCCAGCTGAGTAGCACCAAGACATGTGCTGCTGGGGTTTTCATGGACAAAACTCATCTGTGGAGGGCGCTTCTGATGCTTTGATTTAATCGGGAGTCTATGTTTACTGACGTTGAAGGTCCTTGACCCCAACTGGTTCTTGATCAATCAATAAAGAGTCCTTTACACTCACTGACCATTATTATACTAAGAAGTGGTCAGAGGTGGGCTTGTAGGATATAAAAAAGGTTGGGTTATGAATCTTACGTGGTGAGCATATTAGAACTCTGCGTTATGCCATGGGAAATGGACCAAGCAGATAAACAAGCAAACTATTCCTGCCTGTGGGCAGGCTGTGAAGCTCACTCCTGTTCAGAGTGGAGAATGCAAAGCACAGGGCAGCGAAGCTTCTCTAACTCTTAGGGGGAGGAGCAGAAAGTCCTTTAGGCCGAAACTCTGCCTCCCTCAGTAATTTTTAAAAATCTCTGTTACTTGACTCCACATACGAAAACATGAGAGTAATCATAGAACTAGCTCTGTGCCATGATGCTACCTACAGTTAAGGCCCTGGCATGTGTTAAGAACCCAACTGAAGATTCTAGAAGCTTTCCTTTACCTGTTATACCTGCCGAATACACAGCTCTCAAGTGAAGTAACACCCTTTTTTACTTTCTTTTTAAATCAGTCTATCTGTCGTCTAGAAGCTGTTTGTGTTTGTCTTTTATCTAAGTCAGGACCCTATCCTTTTCAGGGCAACTTGGACCAGGCTTGACAGGCCAGGAAATCACTCACCCTTCACAGCAGTGAGCCATGTTCCTTCCTTCCCTGCCTTCAGTTTATCAAAAGCCCTGAGTGTTTATCTCACCCTTGCCAGAGCCCATCCGTTTGGATTGTCCTGGGTTTTACTGTCTTGTCCTGTTTACAATCATCATGTGAACACAGTGGCCTGAGATGAGGTAGGGGATGGGTATCTGTGACAGATCCATGTCTGGCGTGCTGAGAGCCGTGTGTCTTGCTTTGCTCTGATCCTGCTGAGCATATTTCTTGTGCTGCTGGCTTGATGGATCAGAGTTGAGAGAGAGGATGGCAGTCTGGGCTCTGACCTGACCGTACTGTTAATGCCCTCTGAGTCTCAGTGTAAAATGGGGACCTTGTCAGAAACCTGACCGTGTGGAGTGACAGAATGAGGCAGCCTTTGAGAAGTGTTCTCAAGCCTGGTGTGGTGGCACAAGCCTTTAATCCTAGTGCTGGGGAGGCAGAGGCAAGTGGATCTATGTGAGTTGGAGGCCTGCCTGGTCTACAGAGTGAGTTCCAGGACAGCCAGGGAAACTCTTGTCTTGAAAAAACCGAGAGGGAAGAGGAGAGGGAGGGGGAGGGGGAGGGGGAGAGGGAGAGAGAGAAGGACAGAGACAGAGACAGAGAGGAGAGAGAGGGGTTCTCACGCACAGTAGATGTAAATGCTACATCGTTCTTGTTCTATGAGCTTTGGGTATCTTCTTTCTCCCACTTTGGTGCACTGCATACAGAAGGCTAAGACACAATCACACAATGCACAGGGCGGATTTACTAGAACACAGTCTCTATTGCAGGAACCTGCCTATTTTAGTCATTGTTCTGTGTCTAAGCTCTATAACAACATTAGCGACAATGGCTAATTAATTCACAAATCCAGAACACATAAAAGTGAGGCCCACGGTCACCTCACCTGCTGCCTCCTACCACACTTGCAGATCTGATCCAGAGTGAGACACCTCGTAGAAGTGGAAGTTCGGAAATACAGTTTTGTGCCGAGTTCTGTGGATATCTCATCTGTCTGCCCTGGTTAGGTGCCTCCATTGCCACAGACAGCTGCTGCAGCTCCAGATATCACAGAGTGAGAGCAGTTGAGAGCCCCACTCCTTCCTGTACCCCTCTCCCGCCTGTCCTGGGTCTCTTCCACAGTGGCAAAGCCTACAGAGATCTGCCAGCTGACTTCTGCACCTTGCTCATGTCTAAGTCAACCACCAGCTTGGACCTGTCTCCATCAACCCGGAGTGGTGTATAGGAAGAGTAGACACTCCGGCCTTTTCCCTAAGGGCTGACGCAAAGGGCAGTGAAGACTGCTGCCTCAGTACAAGATTAGACCTACTCACAGGAATATTGAGGAGCAGGAAGAGAGCGATGAGGCAAAAAGATAAACTGAACAAGGTCGCAACAAAGGAGATGTCTGTGCTACGCAAAGAGATGGCTACTGACGAATTCTGGGGGGGCAGCAAGTGGGGTCAGGGTTTTCTGTTGCTTAGAATTGAAACCGTGTAAAAAGGACACCAGGAAATGTGACTGCATGCATTGACTTGTCCAGTATATATTAATGGCCCGTGATAATAAAGGCTTTCATTTTGAGGCAGTTCGGGAGGTTGTACTCTACTCATCCGCTTGAACTAACATGTGTTGCTGCCAATCGGCTGTGTGAAAGGCCAATTGCCAGCCTCAGTGCAAGATCAGGTAAGCCATACTGTGGGCTGTTACAGTGTCTCCTGGATTAGGTTAGAGATTCAGATACGCCATGACACTTGTAGTATGATCTCATGGATGCATCCTCGATTACTTCTGAGCATGCGCTAGTTCATTTGGTCAGGCTGGTGTTGACCTAATTAAAGAGAGGAATCGTATGTAAAAGAGGTGACTCTCCAGGTGGGAGTGTAAAAGATATGTTGACTTAATACACTGGCATCGGAAATCATCAACTACAAATAATATTTACCGTATTATCTAAACAGGAGCCTGGAGTCTATAGCCGACACGATAATGACCTGCGGATGAAGGTACCACCAGATGCAGAGTCATCCAAAGTGGTATGTCTTACAATACTTGGCAATGCAAATCCTTTAATTCGGCCACCACCCTCCCTGCAGCTAGTCTGAATCTGTGAGGTTTTCTGGAGTCCTCAGACCTCAGGACACTTAAGTTGGCAATAACACCACAGGAGGCATGCGCACCCAGGAGGCATGCGTGCCCTGGTTCTGGTGCTGCTACTGTGAGCTGGTGAGGCTAGACTAGGGCCCACACGAGGCAGCATGGTGTCTGAGTGTGAAGCCTGGGTTGTCACACTCCTGGTGGATCCCCAGCTTGGCTTTGTGGTATTGGTGAGATCTCGAGTAAGTTTGACTCTATCCGCATCCCTCGGATACTCGTTTAAGATGGGAACATTGCTAGGCACTGCCTTCTAGTGTTCTAAAGGCTATAGAAATTAGCAAATAGAAAGTTGTTGTAACAGTGCCCTTGGCTCACAGTGTTAAACCATTTGCTATTTATATCATATCTCAAACACACAGGTTCAGCCTGCATTGAGTGAATCACATGTAGTCTGATCCAAAGAACTCATTTCTAACCAATTATAAGTGCCTAGGGAATCACTTTCTTTCCATGTCTCTTGAAATGTGACACTTACCCTAGTACACAGCCAAGTTTGCCTCCTCTGTCTGTTTTAATAAGTTCTGTTGTCAACAAGCCGCTCAACCCCTCTCTCAAGAAGTCTGCAATGATTTAATTACAAGTATTTAGATAGGCATTTTTACCTCTGTTTACCACGGAGTTAAGCATAGTAGATTGAATATACATCTCCAGCTTTGAGTTATCATGGGCATTTTTACTTAGGCTCAAACTCAGTTGACTTAACTAATGCCATTTTGTTTAGAAACTATTAGTACGTTGCTACAATGGGTAGAAAAAATGCATAGCCTAGTGACCTATTTAGATAACTTTTTTGAAAAAAATTATTTCATGAATTGTCCTGTTAGACAGAGGTCAGGATGTGTCAGATTTGGACAATGAATAGAGACACTCTCTGTATTCATGGCTCTTGGACTTGGCCATTTTTTTAAGGCTGATGGCCTACCACAGGCATGAGAACTGCACCCTGTTTTATTATCCTTATAGTTACCAGGGGCCTGAGCTCTGTGCAGAGCGGAGAGACACTTTGTCTCCTCCATTCTGAGAGGGTAGGGAAAGCAATTGACCTCTTGCCTGTCTCTGGAATTCTCTGTATCTTTCCAAGCACTGAGGTATTGTCCCCTCTTAGGTTCTTTCTGGCTTAACTCGCAATGAGAAATCAACCAGTCTCTCTCACACACCCCTATTTAAGAATCTCAAGACCTAGTTGTTACCCCAGGAGCCTCAAGACCTAATAAGTTATCTGGCTAGAGGATCATCATCAGTTTAACATAGCTCTCAGGTTGTTTTACAGACCAACCTTTCTTTGAGCCTTTGAAGGGTGAATTTGAAATAAGAGGCTCTACCCTCAAGTTGCAGTCCCCCCCAAATACTGATTTTATGTTCCCGTCTGTGGCATACCTACACTCTCCTGTGGTGCTTATCATGAACTTAGTTGTCTTTGTGTTTCCTTTTCCTGTAGATTTGAAGACATGAGTCAGATGTTCTCACAATGTATGGGCAGCCTGGAGAAAAGTGCTATTGTTTTAAGAGCTGGCCTGGAATTCCTCTCAGGGAGGAGACTCTCTGCCTCCTTAATGGAGGCATTTGGCCGTAGAGATAAAGCCCTCCGAGACTGCCTGGACAGGCTGGAGCTGGATGAAGAGATAGCAAATGGCTCTGAGGAAGAAGTTTACAGGAGCGTGGAAATGGAAGGACAGAGGAGAAAGAGTTGGGGGTGGGGAAATGGAATTAGGGAGAAAGCAAGATGGACGGGAAACAGAAAGTTGGCTTCCCACGGACACTCAGAGACTTTGGGGGTCAGAAGTAAAGTGAGAAGAGTTGTGTAGGAGGTCTAGATTCTCACTCAGCCACAAGAGACCAGAGACAAGTGAGATCAAGAGTCTAGCTGTAAGGAGCCATTGGAGAGAGCGAGCGACAGTGACCCTGAGAACATTAAGTCTCAGCCATTCTCAGACATCCAGGGGCAGGATGCTGGCCTTCCCACAGGATGTGGGCCAGAGCTGGAGCCAGTTTTTATTTAAGGGAGAGAGGGATAGTAGGTGACACCCATGTTACATCTGTTCCGGGACAGGGTGGGGAAGGCATTGGCGGGGGAGGAGAGGAGGGGGATGGAAGCAGTTTTGAGTTGGAGAATTTTTGGAATACCGCTCTGGAGACGAGGGAAACGTTAGAGTTAGTTTTATGACTTGTCTCCTAAGAAGAAAAACACAGCAGCAGCGTTTAGAAAAAGTTATTTTAAAGGATTTCTTTATCCTAATGGATAGAGATTGTCTTCAGATGATACAAATATTCCAAAGATTTAATGAAGTTATCGGGAGCCTTGTTGACATTAATTAGAGTTCTGTAATTAGAATTATAGTTATAGAAGCTACTTCCTGCAACCCAGAGGCACATATTTCAGTATCTCGGGTCCGCAGCGCCGCTGGGCTCAGTACCTGACGTGTTTTTTATATAGCAGCGCTTTCATAATTCTTTTTAAATGACCACGTTGATAGATATTTAATCGTTTTTTAATTAATGGCAGAGTAAAGCCCATTTATACTTGTGCTCCTATTCCTCTGCCTCTGCTCACAAGCCAACTGTCAGCCACCGGTGCACACAGCCACCCAAAGTGCAGGTGACACCGAATCCAATCAGGAAAGCAGCGTAAAGATGAAAGGTCTCACCAATGGGAAGTGAACTTGCTAAAGTATGCCTTTCAATGGATTTGGACAAAACTGAAAAATGTTGTTGATATCAGATCCTTAGGCCGATTACTGAAGCGTTCGATTTTTCAGTGTGTCAATTCATCACTGTCTACCTGGTTATATTTAACGCTTTCTCCTGTACCTAGTATGTCTGCTGAGATAGGCACTTGCTGTCACCGGGTATCTACCTCTCTAGAAGGTCAGCAGATCAGGGGAGGCGATGGTCTCCCCCACCCCCACCACTGCCCCCCATCCTTCCTCAGGTATTGGTGATGGCAGATGGAGCCTCTGTGTCTTGTGGGATCTGAAATATTAATAAGCTAAGGCTTTTATCCTTCAAGCAGGTTAGCCTTTCCTTTTAGAGGTTCTGTAAAGTGTCCCGACTGCTCATGCATGACACTGGCTCTCCAGGAAGATCTGCCACCACTTCCAGACACCTGAACCCCCTTTTCCCAGCACCCCTCCTCTTCAGTTCATCTGTGCTGGTTCACATTTTAAATCGCTCCCATTTTTCAGGGACACTTAATTCCATTTTGAGATGAGCGGTCTTGGGGTGCGTTTTAATAAATATTTGATGGAGATGCTGGCCTGGGGGGGTTGTCATTCTTATTTACAAAGTTAGAGAGAGATGGGTATCTCAGAGAAGAACTTAACTTGGGGAAGCAGCGGAGCGCTCATGCGAGGTGTTTGATTCCCCTTTCAGAATACAGTAGTGGTCCACGGGCCCCAGTTTTAGAAGCAGGGATTGAATTGCAGAGCGCTGCTGAGCGCTGCCAGTTACAGCCACAACTGTCTACTCAACAGTCATCTCCCTTTCAAGTGGAAAGCCAAATCCACTCTTCTGTATATTCCTGCATGTTTTCTACAAAATCTCTAGAGTGTGGTGTGCAGTTTAGATTGTTTGAAGGGACTGTAATGACTTTGGTTTACCTAGTCCATTCTAGCCGGGCAATGAGTATCAATTTTGTTAATTAAGAATTTCAGACTCGGGCTGGAGAGATGGCTCAATGGTTAAGAGCACTGACAGCTCTTCCTGAGGTCCTGAGTTCAAATCCCAGCAACCACATGGTGGTTCACAACCATCTGTAATGAGATCTGATGCCAGATTCTGGGGTGTCTGAAGACAGCTACAATGTACTTACATATAATAAATAAATAAACCTTTAAAAAAAACAAAAACAAAAAAAAACACAGAAAATTTACAGTAACAAAAATTAAAAAAAAAAAAGAATTTCAGACTCTTTAAATTTATAGTACAATTACAATTTACGTCATATTGAAGAGGGTCTTTACCCTGTGGCACCATCAGCAAAGTGCTCGCTTATGCTATTTGCTGACAGTTTCAAGGCAGCCGACTTTCTCTGGAAGAGTTTCCCACCTCTGCACTGAAATTCTCACTTAGGTGTCAACTGCTCTTCAGCAGAATGGAACCATAAAGACTTTTGACTTAAATCTTTCTTTCTTTCTTTTCTTTCTTTCTTTCTTTTTTTTTTTTGTTTCTCCCCTAAAGAAAAAGCCAATTCATCAGGTAGGAAAGGACTGCCTTCCGCAGTCCCAGGTCCTGCCAGAGACAAATGACTGTAAAAATTTAAAATCAATCATTAACAGATTAGCTGTTGGTCCAAAGTAAATAGCAATCAGCTTATTAGGCATCAGGCAGAGTGAGATAAAGGGAGAGGGTTATTGAAAATGAGGATGTTGTCTGGGGCTCTGCTCCTGCAGAGGAAGCCGTTTCTTTGTTACTGTAATAACAAGTGGGAAGGAAGGCAGCCGGCTGAGGACGTTGGAGTCCCCGGTTGTGAGAGCCAGAGTCCTGTGGTTTTCCACCTTGGCTTGACTTGCTATGATGACATGGAAGCTGGCCTCCATGTTCCCTGCTGTTCTCTTCATTGACTTCTTCAAGACCAGTGAAATGCTGTTTGCAGCCTAGACGTGTCTGAGTCACCAGTCTGAGGCAGGACCTTTCTTACCACACTACACACTTAGTTCATGGCTCTCTAGTGGTTTGATTGGGAGTGGATTTGAAGGGACAGTTCAGTAGTGACTACCTCTATATCCTTGGCTGCTTGGGGTTAAAATCAGTTGAAGAGAGCCTGAGGAAACACACTGTTTGTGGTCTCTTTCCTGAGGTAGTTACCTCAAAAAGAAAAACAACACCCCCCCAAATTAAAAACAAACAAACAAACAAAAACACCCAAATCAAAACATCCAAACCAATCAAACAAAAAAACCAAACACCAAACCAAACCAAAACCCCCCAAAACAAAAAACAACCCCCGCAAACCAAAACCAAACCAAATCAAAAACCCCACTAACTGGATGATGGTGACTTCCTGCAGATACTCCTCAGCCAAGTAGTCAAAGCTGATGTCCCCAGCAACGTGACAATGTTCTTCAGCACCCCAGAGGGACACAGCATCGTTCTTAGGATTTCTTAAAGTAACATACACACACATTCACACACTCACACTGAGGAATCATGGGGATGGGAAGAAAAGAGCAGAAATAAGGCAGCAAGGGTTCTGGGTCAGCTCCTAGAACTTGGCGGGAGAGAGTGGAGAAGCGGAGAAGCACCAAGCCCAAACCCAGTCAGCAATGTCTCTCTAAATGCTCTGCTTTGGATGATACAAATTACGTAGGTTTATGTAGTATGAAGGGAAGCTGAGTGAAGAGAATGTGAGGACTGTCTTTATTTTTTTTCCTTGTAAGTATAAAATGATTTCGAAATAAAAGTTAAGAAAAAGAAATGAAAAGAAAAGAAAAAGAAAGGCACACTGAAAGAAAATCAGGTTCTCCAGAAGCCTTGGTGTTGGGACCCAGCCCATGTCTGGGCCAGCTTTACCTTTTATTTATTGCTTTGTTTTCTTTGGGTAAAGCCAGAGACCACAGTTGCTCTGTTCTAATGTATTCTCTTTAAAATGTGTTTCTATGACTGTGTGTTAGCTGTTCAACCATTGCTTTCAACAGGAAGAACAGGACTCTCTTCAGGTGCGGCCCTTCCTCTCAGCTTCTTTGGTGAGTCGTGCTTCTTTGATGGGTAGTAAGTGTGTTCACTGAGGCACAGTCACAGTCCATAGGGTGCTGGGCTCCTGCTCTGAGTGACTTTGATGCTATAGAGAAGGGTTATATCGTGCTGCTTATATATGTTCTAAGCTATAGGCTGCCTGGCTAGCCTGGTTCTGTCTCATTCTGTAGGCCCGAGTCAGCACTGTGTTGGATCAAGGGATAACTGAAAGTTAAGATAGAAATACAAATTTGTGGGAAGCCACAGCCGTACCCCAGGGGCGCCTGGCACTCCGTCCCCTCCTCAGCTCCACTTAGTGGTAAACAAGCCGTATATGGCCATGGCTTTAGCCTTGGCCACTCCTCCCTTTTGTGAGCCTATCAGCAGTGCCTACGTGGCAGACAGTGATTGGACAGCTGGAACCCAAGGTAGGGGCTCTGGGAAAGAAAGCTGTAAGCAGCTAGAGAACTATTAACAGCAGGAAAGCTGTGTAAAGAAGCCTGAATAAACTGCAAAAGGAAGAGTTCGTGGTCATGTCCTTCTTGCTGGTCGAGGGGGATGTGACACAAATTGACAACGCCCAAAACACAAGCACATTTTAAGCCTATTATGACCTATTCTAGTTGTCAGAACTATTCACGTGGCCAGGCCCAAAGTAAAAGTGTAGGAAGGGGGTCCTCCTCTAATCTACCATAGCGTTATATAGACACATTACATACATATATTGTGTCTATGTATAATTTATTTAGTGTGTATATTTGTATGCACATGTGTGCTGTGGAGAGTATGTGGAGGGCAGGGCAGGAGTTGGTTCTGCCATTCTGCTTGGCTGAGGATGACAATCTGGTGTTTCTGCTGGTGTCACACCAGCTTTTATATGTGTTCTGGTGATCAAACTTGGATGGTCAGACTTGTGAGACGAATGCTTTTATCTACCACACTATCTCCCAGCTCCCTCTTGTTTTTTTTTTTTTTTTAAGATTTATTTATTTATTTTATGTGTATGAGTACACTGTAGCTGTACAGATGGCTGTGAGTCATCTGTGGCTGCTGGGAATTGAGCTCCGGCTCCACTGGCTCCGGCGTAATTCACTGTGGCTATCTTCAGACGCACCAGAAGAGGGCATCCGAACTCATTACGGGTGGTTGTGAGCCACCATGTGGTTGCTGGGATCCAAACTCAGGACCTTCTGAAGAGCAGTGCTCTTACCCGTTGAGCCATCTCGCCAGCCCTCCCTCTTGTTTTTTGAGACAGGATTTATATAACCTGGGCTAGCTTCAGAACTTGTAGCCCAGGTTAGCTTTGAACTCCTAATCCTTTTGCTTTAGCCTCCCAAGTGTGAGTTATCAAGTCTGATCAACTGGCTTTTGTTGTCTCCTACTGGCCTGTCCCTGGGCTCTCTTTCCTATGTAAATATAGAAAGAGAGACTGGCCTGCCAGGATATAATCCACTCTTCTGCTTAATCAGCAGCCAGCAGTGAGATGCTCACCTACTGTGTAAAAGCAGTCAGTCCCATGGCACTGTCATTGGACCACTGAGCTATTAAAGCAGTATCCAGAAGCCCCCCTCTCAGTTTTTGCCTGTGTCTGTGGACACTATCGCGTTCCCTGGGTCAGAGGCTCCAGGTAGAAGGCAGCTTGCAGAGTTACCACTTATCTCTAGTCCTTTCCAAAGTCAGGCTGGCCTTGCCAGGTCCTATTCACACAAGAGTTTTTTTTTTTTTTTTTCCATATGATCTTTGCCAGTGTTCTATTGCTGTGAAGAGACACCATGACTACAGCAACTCTTATAAAAGAAAGCATTTAATTGAGATTTGTTTGCAGTTTCAGAAGTTTAGTCCACTATCACCATGGCAGAGAGCATGGCGACACATGGGCAGACAAGGTGCTGGAGAAGTAGCTGAGAGTTCTACATCCAGATCCATGGGCAGCAGGAAG